>APFE030439199.1:299245-313889 GCA_000404065.3 Pinus taeda
ATTTTATTATTATTAGGGGACATTACATACTCTCCCTATTTAAGGAACTTTGTCCCAAAGTTAAGTTGAATTATTTAACATTTTATTTAGTTAGTTAGTTATTACTTCATGTTTTCCCTACACCCTCTGTTGAACTAATATAACCAGTAGGCATCAAAAGTTTTCACAACACCTAGGAGATCTCAAGGAATCTCTGTCCTTTTTCCCCCTTTCGGAACCAGGCATAAGCCTCCTCGGTTTGTATCCTAATCCAAGGCTCGCGCCTGACATAGACCTCATCTGCCCCAAGGCAGGCATCTGGTACAGTACTCAATGACTCCGGGCATCTCACAAGGTTGGCCCACTCCCTCCACAACTACTAAGGCACATAACCCCAGGCATCGAAGTCCTTACACCCCCACTAGACTTTGGTATCCCAATCTAATACTAGGTACCTAGCCTACAATTTGAGGGACTTGGCTGTAGAATTTCCCACTGTAGATCACTTAATAATGCTTTATTCTAAAGCAAAATACTTGATCTACTTCTACAAGAAAACTTGCGGAAGCTTAATCGATTTTTAGCAAGATCAAATAGAACACATATAACAAAGAATGAGAAATAAATCACACATGAACACAAAAGAATACTCTGGGGAAAGCCTCAGCTAAAAACCCCATTATCTGTATTATCATACAAGTGGAAATATCTCCGGATTACACAAAGCTTTAGCTCGCAAGTTATCCAGCTCTCAGTACAATCCCTCAATGCTACTCATAGACAGAATAAACAACACATATGCCTTCCTTCAGTCCTCCAGCCTCCTATTTCCTTGCGCAGTTTCTCTTGGGTCCTCTGGCTGCCACCTGTGTGAATTCCCCTCTCACACAACTCACCAAACTTTGAAGTAACTGCATAATCTCCAAGGAATGAATTCCTTCTACATGCAAGAGATATCCTCAATGGAATATTCCTGCAACTGATAGTACGCTGTCCCATCCTCTAGTTTCAACTGGGTCTCTGACTGAACTGACATGCATGAGTTATCTATGAGAGAATATTCAGTTATCTGAAGTACACTAATTACATGCATGCATGCATTAACAAACTGAACTCACAATCAGTTCCACAAACTATTGGAACTAATCTAATTAGACTTAACTCAGTTAACTGAGCTAACTAATTACAACTCAAAGTACAACTCATTGTAATCTCCTTCAATCAAAGGGATAATTGTTGCATGTCTTCACTAGACTTCATGTTTGCTTTTCTCCAACTAATTAACTCAATATGAATTAATTAATTATTTTTCAAACAGCAGTTAAGATCAAATTCCAATTTTAATTCTCAATTTTAGTACAGGGACTAACTAAAATTGGAATGTATCCTGAAATGTTATTTATAGCAATGCTATTTTTAGCACTTCTATATTTAGCATTTCTTGTTGCTATTTTCAACACTCCCTCTCAACAAGAAATGGATTATCTGTCACCCTGATCCTATCTCTGTGGTACTTGAATTTGCATTTTGACAATGCCTTAGTCAAAATATATGCATCTTGCTCCTTGGTCGAAACATACAGCAACAACATGATCCTCTTCACCACACAGTCTTGAAGATGATTATACCGGATATCGATGTGCTTGAACCTGTCATGAAATACTAGATTCTCAGAGAGTTTGATACAACTCTAATTATCGCAATAAATCATAGTTGGATCCATTCTCTGATCAAACAATCCAACTAGAACTTTCCGCATCCAAATGGCCTCACATGATGCCTGACTGGCAGCCATGTATTCAGCCTTTGCTAAGCTAAGTGCAACTGACCTCTGTTTCCTGCTGTACCAAGAAACTGCAGCTGAACCAAGGTTGAAAATTCCTCTTGAAGTGTTCTTCTGATCTGATGGACTCCCTGCCCAATCTGCATCTGTGAAGCCCTGGAGCTTCACTCCCTCTATCCGTTTGTACCATAATCCATACTGAGATGTGCCTCTGAGGTATCTCAGCACATGCTTCGCTGCCTTCCAAAACAGCTTGGTAGGCTGAACCATAACTTGACTCAGCTGGTTCACCACAAAGCACAAATGTGGTCATGTGTTCACTAAATACATTAATGAACCCACAAGCTGCTGATAAACAGTAACAACTACTACCTCACCTAAAGTAGCATCCTCCTTCCTCTAGTTACCTGCTAGAGGAGTCTGCATGGGCTTGCACTTCTACATGTGGAATCTCCTAAGTATCTCATTGGCATACTTGCCTTGAGACACAAACACTTCCCCATCCTTCTGCCACACTTCCATGCCTAGAAAGTAGTGCATGAGACCCATGTCTTTCATCTCGAACTCTCCTGCAAGGTCCTCCTTGCAAGACATGATCAATTGATCATCACTTGTCAATATCATATCATCAACATAAAGAATAATGATCAATGGCTTACCTTCTACCATGATGTGGTAAAGGTTCGCATCTGCTTCACTCTTTGTGAAGCCCAACCCAGTGAAATAGTTGTCGATCCTGGTGTACCAAGCACGAGGTGCTTGCTTTAGCCCATACAAAGCCCTCTTGAGTCTGCACACATGCAACTCACAATCGAAGGTCTCAAATCCTTCTGGTTGCTCTATGTACACCTCTTCCACAAACTTGCCATTGAGGAACGTAGTCTTCACATCCATCTGATGGATCTTCCAACCCATCTATGCTGATAGTGCCAACATCGACCTGATAGATGAGTACCTTGCTACAGGAGAAAAATTCTCATCATAGTCGATCCCCTCGACCTGTGAGAAATCATGGGAAACAAACATTTCCTTATGTTTCTCCACACTCCCATCAGCTGCTTTATTTACCTTGTAAAGCCATCGGGAACTCACCACTGACTTGTCCTCCGGTCTTGGGACAACATCCCAAACATTGTCCCGAACTATGGAGTCATACTCCTCCACCATAGCATCAACCCAGACTGGTTGCTACACTACTTCCTCGAAGGAATATGGTTTGGTCTCTACACACTCCCCAACAAGGGCCATGTAACCAGTGTACCACTCAGGTGACCTCCTCTGTCTGGACTGAGAAGATGGCTTTCCCACATTCTCTCTCGCATCCAACATTAATTTGTCAGCTTCACTTGAGCGTTGTCACCCATCTCTGGAAGACTTTGCATGAATGGATGTCTCCACTCCTGGATCCTTTGCATGCGGCTGCTCCGCATTAGTCTGAGGCTCCCCCTCCTTAGGAACCAAAAGTTCCTCCTCTGCATGCAACCCGAGCTCCTTCTCAAGGGATACTCGCATGACCTTCTGCTCGTCGAACTTCAGATCTCTACAAACCACTGTCCTCTAACTGGTAGGCAAGAACACACGATAGTTGTGGGGTGTATCAGTATACCCCACAAGTATCCCCAACTCAGTTGTTGGCTCTAGCTTCTTCCGACCATTTTTGGTCACATGGCAATAAAATGATGATCCAAATATCCTGAAGTGACTCACATCTGGTCTCTTCCTGGAAAATGCCTTCATTGGTGTCTTCATCCCCAATACTATGCAGGCTTCTATTCTGCAAGTATACTGTTGTATTGCATGCCTCGGCCCACAAATGAAGTGGTAGGCTTTGGCAGCATTGCCTAAGTTTCTCCCACAATTGATATGTTCTTCCTTTTGGCCACCCCATTCTGCTGTAGGTTATGGGGTGCTGCCAACTCTCATTTAATTCCTTCTGCTGCACAAAAGTTTTTAAACTGTTGGGAGACATACTCTCCAACATTGTCGCTTCGCAAGGCCCTTATTTTCTTTCCAGATTCTTTCTCAATCAAGGCTTTGAACTCACAAAACCTTGAGAAGGTTTGGTCCTTCTTTTGCATGAAGTAGATCCAACATCTACGAGAAAAATCATCAATAAAAATAACATAGTACCTTTGTTTAATAATGGAGGTTGTCGAGAATGGTCCACACACATCTGTATGAACTCGCTCTAGGATTGCTCTAGCTCGACTGTCTCGATCCTGAAAGGAAGATTTTGCATACTTACCCAAGGTACAACCTTTGCATGTATCCACTTGCTCCAGTTTACCCTTGGGAAGTCTGGTAGAAATCTGCTGCATGATCTTCAAGGCCCCATGGTGCAAGTGGCCCAATCTTCTATGTCATAGCTCGCCAATATCTTGGCTCTGCACCAACTCTTCTTTGGAACTCAATGTAGCACAATCATCTACCTCCAGCTTGTAGAGATTCTTTACTGGAATCCCAATCCTCTTGGTCTGTCCAATGTTGATATGCCTCAGGAATGCCTTTCCTTTACTAAAGACTACATCATAGCCTTTGTCTTCCAACATAGCGACGGACACAAGGTTCTTCTTCAGACCAGGCACATACTTTACATCAGTCAGGGTGAGAGGAGCTCCATGCTCCCTCTGAAACACAAACGTACCTTCACTTGAAACATGGTACTTTCCATCATCACCCATTTCTATGCGCATTTGGAGGTCCTTCTCCTCCAAGGTATTAAATAGACTCGTGTCATTGGTTATGTGGAATGAAGCTCCACTGTCCAGGTACCAAACACAACCCACCATCGATGAAACCATGCATGTGATGAGGGTGAAATCCAATTCGAACTGTGAGGCCAGTGCCTCACCATATGATCCTTTTAAGGATCCCTTCTTGGATTTTTTTCTGTGGACAATTTGTTGCATAATGGCCCACTTCATGACAATGAAAGCATCACACTTTCTATTTGTCAATCTTCTTCCCACCATGGGAAGAGCTTGACTTGGAATGGGAAGCCTTCCCCTTCCCTTTCCTCGCCTTACTCGCTAAGTCTAGATTTTCTTCATCATCTTGCTTTGATGAAGATCCATCTCTGGTGCTTCTCCTTATCTCCTCCTACATCAAATCTGACCACAGTTGTTCCCAATCTGGCATTTTTTCTCTTCCATTTACTGAGTCTTGGTGGCTATGGCAGCTCTTAGGAAGACCGAGGAGAGCAAGACTCACCATGTCATCATCAGCTGTCCTGATTCCTACACTTCCAAGCTCATCCCTGTAGGTGGTGAGTTTCTTCAGATTTGTAGAGATCATGTCACCCTTTTCACACTTGATTTTCCGAAGCTTGTCTTTCAGCGCTAGCTTCCTTTGATCGTTGTTGTTCTGATATAGATCCTTCAATGTTTTCCACATTGAAAAGGGTGTCTCCTTCCCATGGAGACTCAAGACAATTGGGTCTCGAACTCCCTCCAGAAGGATCCTCCTCGCTCTAGCCACACATTTATTCCATTCTGCCAATTCTTGGGCATTAGCAACTACTGGCTTGGGGACTTCTTGATCAATGAAGTCCTTCAAACCATTGTCCTCTAATACCGCTTCCATGCGATCCTTCCAGGCTATATAACTCGAGCTGCCATCCAGGGCATACTCGAGTCTCAAACCATTGAATGCCATTGGTGAAATTTGAGATGTGATAAGAATTCGATTTCTATAATCAAGAACATCAAACTTCGAACTTCTCCCTTCTTTGTATATTGTTATCCACTTTGATCACCTTGTCTCTGATACCATGTAGAATTTCCCACTATAGATCACATGATATTGCAATATACTAAAGAAAAATACTTGATCTACTTCTACAAGCAAACTTGAGGAAGCTTAATCGATTTTGAGTGAGATCAAATAGAACACATATAACAGATAATGAGAAATCAATCACACATGAACATAGAAGAATACTCTAGGGAAAGCCTCAGCTAAAAACACTGCTATTTGTATTATAATACAAGTGGAAATATCTATGGATTACATAAAGCTTTAGCTCACAAGTTATCCAACGCTCAGTACAATCCCTCAATGCTGCTCATAGACAGAATAGACAACACATATGCCTTCCTTTAGTCCTCCAAGCCTCGTATTTCCCTGCACAGTTTCTCCTGGGTCCTTTGGCTGCCTCCTGTGTGAATTCCCCTCTCACACAACTCACCAAACTCATAAGTAAATGCGCAATCTCCAAGGAATGAATTCCTTCTGCATGCAAGAGATATCCTCAATGGAATATTCCTGCAACTGATAGTACATTGTCCCATCCTCTGATCTCAACTGGGTCTCTGACTGAACTGACATGCATGAGTTATTTATGAGAGAATATTCAGTTATTTGAGGTACACTAGTTACATGCATGCATGCATTAACTAATTGAATTCACAATCAGTTCCACAAACTGTTGCAACTAATCTAACTGGACTTAACTCAGTTAACTGAGCTAACTAATTACTACTCAAATTACAACTAATCTTGATCTCCTTAATTAAGGGATACCTTCCTCAAACAAAGGGATAATTGTTGCATGTCTTCACATAGACTTCATGTTTGATTTTCTCCAACTAATTAACTCAAGATGAATTAATTAATTATTTTTCAAACAACTGCTAAGATCAAATTCGAATTTTAATTCTCAATTTTAGTCAGGGACTTACTAAAATTGGAATTGTATCCCGAAATGCTATTTATAGCAATGCTATTTTTAGCACTTCTATATTTAGCATTTCTTGTTGCTATTTCCAACATTGGCCTCCTCAAGATGGTCCCATAGCCCCTCAAGAGCTATCCATCAAGAGCTATACAAGACAAAGGAACCACTGGCATATGTAGTGTTGATTGAGTATGTCCCCAACCCATATGGTGTTACATATTCTCCCTCATAGTTATGGGCTCCTACGAGATCATCAAAGAAACTGGCCCTCTTGGCCCATTTGTGGATTTCATGTCAATCACCACATCTCAACGTACATCCAATGCGTTAGTTATAACATCATAGTATCATAGAAAATAATCCACGTGCCAAGTCTTGCATGTCATCATGAGAACATAACATTATTGTTATCACAAAATTTTGCATGTCACAAATCTACATACAATTACCACATGCTTCACATCATAAGATCCCTCCTAAGTTATAACATTGACATTAAACATTAAAGATATATCATCATGTAATAAATAAACCACATGTCAATATACCTCAACATAACATCATAATGCCTATGCATATCATAATCATCATAAGTATACATCATCAATATTGTAACAACTATATAAATATGAACCACATGTGCATGATTACCCTCATACCCTCATATCATGAAACATCATCAATATGAGAACTATCAAATATAGAATAATACACTATAAGCATTCTTATCATGATTCATTAGAAAAATCAATTTCATTTGCTTGTATAAATATTGAATATCAACTATGAAAAAATATTATTCAACATCCATCTAGGATCTAGGTTATATCATTAATATCAACAATGTCATGTTTTCAACAAGATGCCAATTGTTGTCCAATAATAATTTCCTCTTCTTTCAGTAATAAGTTCACAATTTTCAAGATACACATAGTTACACTAAAATATGTTACAGTTTTGATATAGTCTCTTTAATTGCAAGTTTCACCATTTAGAGTCTTGATCTCTAGCTAGTTTATTACTAGCTTTACCATTATTCCTTAAACCAATGTTTCACTTCCAATAGATTGACTCATTTAATCCAAACACATAACTCATCAATGACATACCAACTTCTTACTCTTCACATTAATTGTTTTCTCATTAGTCTTTAAGCCTCATCTTATGACAAAATGTATCTCCTTTTCCAATGATAAACAATTATTATCCTTAATATTTACCTGTAAATGTTTTCCTAGTTTATCACTTGTTATTCTTAAGAAATTACAAGCGCACACAAGTCCACCTCTAGCCCTCTACCTCTACCTTAAGCCCTCTGCCACACACCTTCACTACAACATGACAATCAATTGAGGGGTCTGACTCTCTCTATATGTTGCTCAATCCACTCATCAATATTCTTAAGAAACTTCTTCATGATAGAAACACCCCTTCGCTTCCTCGTACCAAATTTTCATAGATATACCCCTTTTTTTTTTATACTCTCGACTTCCTAATATTCCATGTCTATTTCAATTCCAAAAACATATTATCAAATTGACTTTGATTTCTCATCTCTAGTCATTGTGGTTTCTTTTCCTGCTCTCTTAATGCATAAAACTATTACACTTGGAAATTTTGTTACTAATTCCCAACTTGGGTCAGACCTTATAAGTAAATTCAATAAAATGGATATCTAATGTAATATACTTATCATTTCTTGTTTTAAGGCATCACGGAATAGGATTACCTAATCATACACCATGATGTCCATAATCCATGCATATAGTTAGTCGTCTATGGAAAAATTGATAACGTGAGTCTTCCATTAGAGGGAAAAACTATTATAATGTTGCCATGCATGTAACTTATCTCCTTCAATTGATTATGTTTTATTATCGATTTACTTCTTTAATCTATGTCATCATAATTTCTAGGTTCCTTAAAAAATGGCCTTCATTATTACCATGATTATTCAACTTCATTAGTTGATTGCTAATATTTTCTTCCTTATATACATGGTTCACCCTTAATTACACCTTATAATTATTCTCATCATGTTCTTGTATGGAGATAATTCTATGATCCACAACCATTTTCCACCTTTCGAGGGATGCCATTAGAATTCCAAGTTATGATTATTCCAACATCTTCCATTATGTTGTAAAATAGGTTGCCCCTTCTTATTGATTTCTTACCCTTGTTGTGACGCTTCCACTCAACCACCTGAAGTATTTATCTAGCACACCATTTTTTTTCATCTCATCATTCCAAGTTGGTCATAATGACATGAGCTACCATTAGTTATCACCATTCGAAATTTTGCATATTTCTCCTTCCCATTTCTCCTTTGACAACTTTATCCAATTTATCAACAAAAATCAATTTCATTAAATCATTAATACTCATCTAATACAAAATTAATAAACACTAAACCGATCCCTAATTTAAAAATTTTAATTTAATTTATATAATCCAATACTACTAATCATCAAAAATCCTCCATTTCTTTACATATTTTTTTTTATTAATACTAATATAAATTAGAAATTAATTAATTACATTATAAAATAATTATCATATTATATAGTTAAATATATAAATTTTTCAATAAATAACATTAACAATATAATATATATATATATATTTATATATTCTACAACTAAATACATTAACATATATATATATATTCTACAACTACCTTGTTAGTTAAATTATTCATGCTTATTCATAATAATATAATATTATCAATCCTAAAACTTCAATCTTTGTTAATATATATTAATCTTAAAACTTGAACCCTGATGCTAAGTGTTATTTAAAAAAAAAAGCATCTTTGTGCTGGAATAAAATCCTTTAAATATAATTACACACATTTCTGTTAATTTAAACAAGGAGTCAACGAATAAATTTTGATTAAATATGTTTTTTTTGCTGTCTGCCAGATTACACTCATGCCATTAATTTTATTTGGACATAATTTTTATATTTTTATTTTATTTTACGAGGATGAATAAATAATCTATAATTATCAGTATTCGTTTGTGAGATTTTACAATACACAGCTCATTACTATACGTTTGTAGGCTGGCTGGTTAGAATACTCTGCATTCACTCCTAAGATCTCAGATTCAAATTTGCACTGGGACGGGATACTACTCAGACTTTTGACTACTTTAAATTCATTCTTGAAGGTTACCAAACCATTTCCTCAATTCCTTCCACTGGGGTACAGCCTCTCACTTTTCCCGCGTACGTTTAAAATATGCAATATTGTAACAACAGTGGTATAAAGTTATTTTTAATAGATTTATTTTAAATTTAAGCTATAATTGTAGATTCAAAAATACACATGCATATGATTACATGCAAATAAGAAGTGCCCCAATTTTATATCCAATATCCAATAATAAGGAAAGTTTTATCTAATCTGGAAATACTATTAATACTATATATATTATTTTAAATCTACAAATTGTTAAAAAAAATTGTGTTTTTTTGCTTGATTAAATTCTTTCTTATTATTGCAAGAAAATATTGATAAATTTAATTAAGTATTTTTCTCAAATTTTTACCTCAGAGGTCACATAGAGTTGAAACTTACTCTGATACCATGTGTAACAACTCAATTTTAAAATATACAAATAATTATATCAATTATGTGATTTATACTCAACACACAATTAATCAACTATTTAACATAGAATTTCAGAGGTATGAGCATAGACAACTTCCCTGTGGCGATGATATTCCTTACTTGTGATTTCGGAGTTGAACAGTGTTTGAATCTTGCTAACTGCAACAAAGTTTTGGGGACGACTCTCCACCCAACCATAGGCTCAATTGCACAAAAGCTTGCTACCTCTGGCTACCCTCGAGCCCTCAATCAAAGTATTACTGCCAGGGAATCCTTTGTCTCACAACACTTTTCTCCCAAGAGAATGGACGATGGAATCATGAAATGATCTCTCATCTTTGTCACTGTCTATTAAATAGAGCAAACATTGGAAGGGGAACCGCATGCACACACTCCATGTGTCAACATGCAATTTTTATTTCTTTATTTTAAGTTTAACTTAATCTAGTAATTCTCTTAGTGTAATTATTTTTTATTTTATTATTTTTTACTTTTTGATAACTTTTACTTAATTTTACTATTTTATAGTTATCTTAATTAATTCTTTCTTTATTTTTGTATTTTTTTTGTTAACTTTACTTAGTTTTACTATTTTATAGCTTTATTTTATTTATATTTATTTAGACTCTAGTTATTCTTATACTATTTTATTTATTTATTATATATTATATCTTCATTATTTATTATTTATTTACTATTATTCTTCTTTATTGTTCATAATTTATTTCTTATATTTTATATTATATTATATTACTTATTATTTATTATTTTTATTATTATTAGGGCACATTACACAAGCCTCAATCCCAAATGTAACAATATGATTTATTATCAGGCCTATATGCTTTTGTTTTAATAAGGCTTGATAAGGTATTCTTTTTGTTTAGCTGCACGTATACTAATTGGTCATCGTACTTATTTCCATGGATAATAACCTTATTAGGAGGGTACTTACTACTGATTATTACCAGTAATTGTGTTGTAGGAAGTAACACTTCATTCTCTAAGTGCACCACTACTTAATCCCTTCCCTTAGGGACCTTCCTGGTTCATCTCTCTCTTAATTCTATATAATTTTTAACAACAATTTGTCAAACTTTTAAATTCTAGGTTGACCCTTAGGCCTTAGAGTTGAACCTATAGCTCTGATACCACTTGTAACACGTCTCCAAACGTTAATAGAATAAAATTTAGATTTTCTACTTAGACTAATTACATTTACCTCTCGACAAGTTGATTTACTGAATATTAAATGTGTATTAACTAGAAAAAGTCATATCAGTAATTGGTGGCAGTAGATATCCGAACTATTCCTAACCCAAAAATGTTGACTCAAGTTACTTTATAATTACACCAAAGTTAATGTGACTACGGTATAAATTCAATGTTACATGACTGCTATAATGATAAGGTTTGGGGCAATAAAGTCAGGGTTTTTATTAGATGTTATGACTGACTGCCACCTATTTCCACACCTCGATTGAGTCACCCAAGCTTGGCTACATTGTTGATCTCAGTTGGTCAGGGTTCGACAGTCCTGGGCTTCCTAGGTCATTTAGTAACTTCTTTCCCCTTTACTAGTCAACTTATATAGGTGAACCACTTGGTTCCAGGTTATTAACTATCATTTATTAACTTGTTATGACTTACACTTGCACCTTCGGACAATTCAACTTTACATAACGCATTATCACCCACTCATAAGATTTATTAACTATCATTGTTAGGCACTAAGGTATACTAACCTATGATATGAAATGGAACTTATGTAAATATATTAACATTGGATTGAGAGGGTTCTCAAATCTCAAGAGACCCCTCCAGGTGTGTGCACTCTCCCACGACCACATGGTGCTGATCCTATGACAGGATTACAAGGGTTTTCTCCAACATTTGTGGTCTTCCAACCAAGGTTTATGGTAACGTTTTGTTGGGACAATCGTCGACAGTGCTCATTTTCATTCGGCTTGAGCATGGAGGTTGCTCTACAATGCATTTTTGGGCTCTGTTTCTCTACAGTGGAATGGCCTTCTTATAGTTTTCCAACCTTCTACTTGGTAAGGTTTATTTCCTACCCTAGCCTACATTCTTAAAAACCTCTGAGGCCATTCCTCCTTTAGCACCAAACCCTCATTGTTCTTGGCCCTAACCCTGTAGTACCAAACTCTTTTGTTATTTTACAATCCCATCTCTGGTAGTTTGTGGTTCTCCCAAATTTCAGAGGGCGGACAACAACCTCCATGCCCAATTGGGTCGAAGCATGCCCTGATTCTGCTCAACCTTCATGATTTCAGCAATTCAAGTAAAGGTCTTCTCTGACCCATTCAATTCCCATAAAATATGTTTTATTTTTCTAAGTTGTTTGGAACCCTAACTGATGGTTACTCTCCCCTTACGTGCTAAATGATTCCATAGTAGTTTCCCATGCAGGTGGAATGAAGGAACTAGCTCATACGAATGACCAACCCTCTAGAGGTTGGCATCCACAATTATTTATAGTCCTTGTTATTTTTTGGCATGGTTTTCCTTCTCATGAAAGATTGAAGATTTATCGACCCTCAAGGAGGGTCTTCCCTGGTTATCTAGTGAATGTTTTCGTTGTTAATGTTTATTCTAAAATTTTGGTCCCTTGGTGTCTAATACCTCGAAGGAATGAGGCCACGACCTTCCTCTAACTAAGTCATCCTTTCAGAGATAGAAATATGGCGTGCACAGTGAGTCACATGCTCCTGTTGTTAATTGCTGAGAGGTAGTTACAGAAGAGGGCTTTCCTCATATTTATGCTTTTAGCTATTATGAAGCATATTTGATGTAATTTGGTGAGCATTGTTTAATTTTCTCAGAACCGTACATAAATATTTTGCAGTCATTTTTATTTTTATTTTTTTTTGCCTGTCTCAACAAAACTTTATGTGAAATTATAAATCGTTTCTGATTTAATTGATGTTACTAGTTTACATACATATGATTAATGAAGGGTTCTCAACCGAAGAATCCCTTTGGCTCTTGCTTCCAGTTTTTAACCGCCTGCGTTTCAACTACAGGAAAATGGATTTTAATTTATGTCTTTTGTTTACTTAATTCACCATTGATACGTTGGCCCCTCTCGAGGGTTTGATAGACTTGCCATGGATCTGATTCACAATGGCCTATTGGGTTTTTAATGACAAGATTGTTTAATTAGAAATTGTTCTACCATGTATGAATCTTCTTCATAGAGTTCTTTATGCTTTACTGTACATTTACTTTCTGGTTTTCACTATTCTCAGGGATTACGCTTTCAATTTTGATGCTTTGGTTAATTTTGATTAAGAAATACTTTCTTATTACAACCAAAGAAAATTATGTCACTTACAACATTCTCCTTTACATATTCCAACAATTCCATACAAATTTCTTAACCCAAAATTTACTATTCTTTAGTATAAACTATTGCTGTAACTGCAACAGAACCTTTGCACAATCTCATATTCAACTAGGTTTACCAGAGTCTCATTACCCTTTCATAACAAGTAATTTATTGCAAAGTTCTTTATAAAGCCCTATACATTCTTGCATTACATCTATTTTACAACAATATTCTCTATTCTTGAAAGAAAACTTAACAATATAGATTACTTATCTTATTAGATTAGGCTGCCAAGAAAAATACAGACGAATATGATCACTCCAACCAACCAATGAGAACGGTAATCAATACTTTTTCTCCCCCCATGATAGTTTCCATTTCCAGAACAATAGTAAACAAGGACCTATCCTGGTTCATCCAAAGGCATCAAGACCTTTCCAGTCCATCCTAGGGATTCACAGACTGTCAAGTCCATCTTGGGACTTCCACTGGCCACCCACTAGCTCAAGAATTCCTAACTGGTAGTGTCTTGTCCTTCCTCAACAACGTCTTGTTCGAGGAATAAAATACTTTCCTGTCTCTCCCTAAGATTCCTAAGGTATTTTCCTCTCATATCCTCTTGGCTTTTGTTTTCCCAACTGAGATAATCTATCTCTAGGGTGGGAGTATCTGTCCCCTAATTGTCTGGTAAATGAAACTTTCACTTAGTGACTTTTCCCATAAATTCCCTCGCTGACCATAACCAACTTTTAAATAAAATCAAAATAATATTAAACGTTATATTTCCATCAGGCTTCCACACAACCCATAGTTTACTTAATTACTGCAGTAAAAGTAATTTAATTATTTTCTTTCCACTGTGGGGTGTTACACTCAGGATCTATTAAGTACTGAGAATGATAAAATCTCCCTCGAGGTGCAAACCCTTCCTCAAGTTTTGTACTAAAAAATGAGGTTTACACCTTGAGTGATTTGGTCCTTCTTAGATCTAAAGTTAATATATATATAGGAGTTGTCTTTAGTGCGACTTTTTGGATTTTTCTGTGCTAGAATCCAACGGAAAAATTTGAGGTGAAATCTTGATTTGTGTTATTTAAACTAGTTTTTTGACTATATATATGGATTCAACACCCTGAAAACCCTTAAGGCACTTCGATTGTGTAGGGATTACCCATCAAACTTGTGATTTCAATAAATTATTGCCGGATTTTAGAAAAATTAGACCCAAGAAAACCTATGAGA
>APFE030439199.1:318002-340209 GCA_000404065.3 Pinus taeda
ATTCTCTTCTATAATAAATTAGATAATAATTCAGTGGAAAGAAACAAATTAGATAATAATTAATTTAGTTTATTAAGTTAAGTTAAATCATTAAAAAAAATGGAACTCTATAATCATATATTCTATAAATAGAATACTTAAAATATCGGGTTTGGAGTACACCCCAAAACAATTAAACTTTTTATCTAAGATTTTATTTTCTTAGGAGGTAAGGAAACATGTTAATGGCCCAAGACCAAGAGATATTTAGTAAGAGTGAAAGGCCAAACCCTTAAGGACCACCAATAGGTGACATTTAGGAGGACTGAAAGCCTACCCCCTTAAGGACCACTAATAGGTGACATTTAGCAGGAGTGAAAACCTACCTGTCATGCCCCTACACTGGCGGTACTCTTCCAACCGCACTATAGGAGGTGCGACACCATCGACCCTTTTCTTTTTAACAATACTGACGATTGTGGACTACGCCTACTTTCTATACTTAGTTTATATTTCAACAGCTAACCATATCTTTCATTAACACAACAAAAACTTTCATCATACCATTAATCATATTAACATCATTATCATTCAAGTGAACAACAGATTATCATGGGAGGGGCAACTCCCTATAATTATGAGCCTGCCCGTATCAATAATGCTAATAATCAAAATTCACATATAAGCTTACAATCAAGGGAAACCCCGAGTTTCACCTTTACTTATACAATTTCACCTTCCTGCACCTATCGTGCAGCCTTGCCCAACCACCGGGAAAAGTCACCTGAACCGTCATTCAGCTCGTTCACCTTGTGCATGGTTCGCCCGTTTGGCAATGCCTTTCACCTGTCACATGATTTCTCGTTTCGTGTCGGGTGTGCCCACTGTGACCGCCAACCGTTCACCAACTCGTCGTTCAACCAGGGCACATTCACAACTTGCCCTCCAACCGTTCACCCAGGTGCGTTCACCAACTCGCGCCTCCAACCGTGTTTACCACCACGGGTCGACCGTGTCATCGTGTCGGGCGCGCCCGCATGACTCGCCCGTCCGCACGCCTTCGCACGCCCACGCCCTCGTCGATTACACCGTTCACCGTTCATCTACCTGGCGTTCCTTTCACCGGGCGCCCGCACAGGAGCACATCTTGTCTCCACTGTGCGTCGCACCTCCCGTCTGTCCGTCGTTTCAACCGAACTCTCCGTTCAGCCGAACTTGTCATTCAACCGAACTCTCCATGTGTGCTTGCCTATGTTGCCCGACCCACGCCCTGGCTCGTTCAGCTGCACCTTCGACCTGCACCTCCATGGCACACTCCTCCGTTTAGGCTCGGGTGCTACAGCCTGTGCCCACCTGCATCTCTGCCTTCATTACAGAACTTCTCAACCTTCGCAATTCACCTCTGCGGTTTGCTTGCTTGTTGATTGTTGTTCGAATGATGATCTTCCTTCCACCATCGCCACGTTCTTATACGCTTTTCACCGCCATGTTTGTCCGTCGACTTCACCTAGCCGACCCACCATTCATCCTTTACTTTAATTTGTCCACACGTTGACCTGTTGGTTGGGCACCCCCACCCAGGATCGCCTCGCCCTATAAACCAACTGCCCATTTTTACACTTCGGCCTCGTGTTTTCTCCACCGGCTGTCTGTTTTGCTTGGCTCGCCCGTGCTCCTCCATTGTGCGCCTTCACCGAAGCTCATCCACAGCTCAAGGTCCTCACATCCTCCTCCACTAGAAGTCATTGTTGTCCTCGACAATCCCTTTCCACCCCAGCAACCATCTATCACCAAGATATCCATACCAATGCCACATAATCCATTAGTATGTGTTCCATGAATAGTCACCTTCTTGATCCATAACTTCAACCAGTCTATATATTGCAAACATCCTTGCAACATATATAATATGACAGTTTCTATCATGTGTCGTTCCACCATATGAACTTCTCTGCATAATACTCCAGCCAACAAAACATCCCAGTTGAAACCAAGACATCTATCTGACACAAATCCACTACATTGCATGCCCCCATGTCATCGAACTAGTTGGGTAGCTAATCCAACCATAACACTCAACCCATGAGAATGTACCTTCTCCATGCCACTGTCGGTTGTTTCTTCAGCATCTTGTCACAATCTCAAACTCAATCAAGAATCCACTCAAAGCCATGCTTAGGTCCATGGTATATCCATCCCATCTGCAACATGTCATGATGCTAATGCCAATGTGCTGCCACGCAGTCGCATTCATTCCTGCATCATTCACCTATCAATCATAAAGAAGCCTCTCCCAAGGCCCCTTGTCAAGGTGGTGCAGCGCCTTCCATGCAACGTCCCTGCACCAACCCATCTCCAAGGTTGTCTATCGAGAAAGGAGGGCCAGGAAGTTTCCTCCCTGACTCTCATCCACCCATGTATCAAATTGGTGTTGTGTCCTCAAGTATCTGTGCACAACCTCAACCTCCTCACATGTACACCCAAGCTTCTTAAGCTTGTCTTTCGTCAACTGAAAGTCATATATGCCCATGGAATTCCTGCAAAATTCCACTATGCCAGTTGGATCCCTACCTGCATAATCCTCCCCAACTACTGCCATTGAAGAAGTACTCAAGCTCTCTTCATCTGCAACTCCATCGTGAAGATCTTTGGTAGAAGATGTTCCTGCCAAGTGCTTCAGGACTCATGAGATCAACCTCCCACTTCCTTCTTTCTTCTTCGCTCTTGCAACGAAGTCAACTAACCTCTCTTTCTTCATTGTTTGAGTCATACTCCCAAGTCCTCTTTGCTCCACATCCTGATGCTTCACATTTGGATCTTTGGGATACAAAGTCATAGAAATCATCCTTGGTCTATACCCCAAGCAACTCCTCTTATTCATCGAAACCGGCATGGTTCTCCCTTCAGCTGTGATCAAGCGAATGTCCTGGTCCACCATCGGTATGGCTTGTGCAAGCCTCAGGAAATCTTGCCCCAGCACCATAGAATGATCATCCAAGTCCACGATCCTCAAGTCCAACCTTCCAAACCATGAGCCCACTCTCAACTGAGCGTTCTCCATCACACTAGTAACAGCTTTCATGGTAGAGTTGATTGCTTTGAAAGCACTCCACTCTCTTCTCAACTTAGCTTTCTTTCCAAAAGACTTTGTTGCCTTCCTACTTAGGAAATTGTGAGTAGCTCCTGTGTCCACCAAAGCTGCAATTCTCTTGCCATTCACAGTTACCTATACAAAACTCAACTTCAAGGAATTACCATCCTCTTTCGGCTTGATCTTGGACCCTACATCAGCAACCTTTTTCAACAATTTGACCTCGAAAGTGTCTATCAACTTATGCTTCGACCTGAATTCCTTCTTAAGGTACTTCACCTCCTTGCTTGGCTCTTTTAAGCAATTCAATCCTGATTTGGCTTGACTTCCTTCAAGCTTATCCTCCATTGCATTATGCTCAAGTGCACCAACCAAGTGCTTATTGACTCTTTCTACCTGCATCGAACTAAGCCTCCGAACATCTATCTGATTGTTTCGGTGGTAGTCCCCAAGTCTGTCAATGTAATCGAGCTCCTCTTGCTCTATCACAACAACCCTTCTATCAAGAAAGTCCCTCTTCAACGCATCCTCAAGTTGCTTGACATTGATCTCTGCCATGGCACTTTTCTCCCTTAGTCGAACTCTCTCATCTAAGAGTTCTTAAAGACTAAGATCCTTCCGCTTGATCTCTTCGTCAAGTTTCTTGAGCTCATCAGCTTCCACATGAAGATTATTCAGGTCTTCTTGCAATTCTGCTATGCTGCTCACTGTCTGCATCAAGGGCCCATAGCTTTTCTGCAATCCATCTTTCTAATAATCACCCATGCTTTTCAGCCATTGAAATACCCCTTTGAATATCCTCATTTTGTTCAGTAAGTATTCGTTACCTACGTCACCTTCAACAGTCATCAGCGTTCAACCCTGAAAGTTTTGATACCACCTATCACAAAGTGCAATGGGAACATCTTCCCTGCAAATCCTGCACCTCTGAATCACTAAAGCCCATGGAGTATGGAGCTCTGATACCACCTGTCACGAAGTGTAATGGGATCAGCTTCCCTGCAAATCCTACACCTCTAAATTGCCAAAGCCCACGAAAAACGGAGCTCTGATACCACTTGTCATGAAGTGTAGTGGGATCAGCTTCTCTACAAATCCGATTCTCTGAATCTGGGCTCTGATACCAACTGTCACGAAGTGTAGTGGGATCAGCGTCCCTGCAAATCTGTTTTTCTGAATCCAGACTTTGATACCAACTTTCACGTTACCGATCTACACTTCTGAATCACCAAAGCCCACGGAATATGGAGCTCTGATACCACCTCTCACGTCCCTACACTGACGGTACTCTTCCAACCGCACTATAGGAGGTGCGACACCACCAACCCTTTTCTTTTTAACAATACTAACTATTGTGGACTACACCTACTTTCTATACTTAGTTTATTTTTCAATAGCTAAGCATATCTTTCATTAACATAACGGAAACTTTCATCATACCATTAATCAGATTAACATCATTATCATTCAAGTGCACAGTGGATTATCATGGGAGGGGCAACTCCCTATAATTATGAGTCTGCCCGTATCAATAATGTTAATAATAAGAATTCACATATAAGCTTACAATCAAGGGAAACCCCGAGTTTCACCTTTACTTATACAATTTCACCTTCTTGCACCTATCGTGCAGCCTAACCCAACCATTGGGCAAAGTCGCCTGAACCGTCGTTCAGCTTGTTCACCTTGTGCACAGTTCGCCCGTTTGCCAACGCCTTTCACCCGTCACACGATTTCTCGTTTCGTGTCGGGCGTGCCCACCGCGACCGCCAACCGTTCACCAACTCGTCGTTCAACCCGGGTGCATTCACCAACTTGCCCTCCAACCATGTTTACCACCCCGAGTTGATCGTGTCGTTGTGCCGGGTGCGCTCGCACGACTCGCTTGTCGGCACGCCTTCTCACGCCCACGCCCTCATCGGTTACATCATTCATCGTTCGTCTACCTGGTGTTCTTTTCACCGGGCGCTCGCACAAGATCTCATCTCGTCTCTACCGTGCGTCGCACCACTCGTCCATCTGCCGTTTCAACCGAACTCTTCGTTCAGCCGAACTCGTCGTTCAACTGAACTCTCCGTGTGCACCTGCCTATGCTGCCCGACCTGCGCCCTGGCTCGTTTAGCTATGCCTTCGACCTGCACCTTTGTGGCACACTCCTTTGTTCATGCTCGGGTGCTACGGCCCGTGCCTGCCTACACCTCTGCCTTCGTTACAGAACTTCTCAACCTTCGCAATTCACCTTTGCGGTTTGCTTGCTTGTTGATTGTCGTTCGAATGATGATCTTCTTTCCACCATCGCCACATTCTTATATGCTTTTCACCGCCATGTTTGTCCGTCGGCTTCGCCCAGCGGACCCACCATTCGGCCTTTACTTTAATTTGTCCGCACGTCGGCCTGTTGGTTAGGCGCCCACACCTAGGACCGCCTTGCCTTATAAACCAACCGCCCAACACTTAGCCATTTTTACACTTCGGCCTCGCGTTTTCTCCACCGGTTGTCCGTTTCGCTTGGCTCACCCATGCTCCTCCGTTGTGCGCCTTTGCTGAAGCTCATCCACAGCTCGAGGTCCTCACACTACCCCACTTAAGGACCACCGATCGGTAATTACTAGTGATTTTCTTTGTATAACAATGATAAGTCAACTTACGTTTATTAGCAACCAGTAATTATTGTCCATAATGTTGATTTGACAAATAAATTATGATAAATTTTCACTATTAAAAAGGAGCCATTATTATTACAAATATATATATGTAAATTAAATATAACAAAATAATATTGCAAATATGTTATATTTGAATAATTTGATTTTTAATTATTTAAGATAAATTTTTAAATATACAAATAAATTCATTTCCTTAAAAATCTTTCCAAACACTCGAATTACATAATTCAAATTTTATAATTTTAAAAAATGGGAAAATTGAGGAAAAAACATTGAAAATCTTTCCAAACATTAGAATACATAATTCAAATTTATAATTAAAAAAAAAGGAAAATTGAGGAAAAACTGCACAAAACAGGACAAAAACTTCTCATAATTAGGGCACGCTACATTAGACGGGTAGATTTGCGGCGAAAGGGGTCAAACTATATAGGAAGATAGAGGACACTGGAAACTGGTAGAGGAGACGAGTAGTGACCGGATGGATTACGTAATGTGAGGGAGATAGAATAAACGCTATATATATATGTTTTCTTCTTCAGGTCAGCGCCTTCCCATGTGATTAAAGACGGAAGCCACGTCAGCGGTCAGCAGGCAGGCAGTACCCGGTACAAGTGGTAGGACGATCGGGGATTAAATTATGGGGGAAATATTCGAGTTCAGTGAGTGGGTCCTGCTAAACTTTCGCTAACTACTCAAGCGCTTCCAATTTTCCCGGCGAAAATAGAGATGCCGTGTCCCTACCACGACGGAAGATAATTAAGGCTCTTAAACGCCCGGTCAACCATTTTATTTTCGGGCAACGCACGGCAGTCGACGGGTTACGGTTAATGGGTATGGGGCCGCGCTCATACCATAAGGGTTGTCCATCCATCCCTCATTCATACATACATACACATAATTCCCATTTCAAAAAGTCCACATTTAAAGATTATGAAAGGAGGGGGGTATTGTATGTACAGGGAGAGGTTGAGGATCAATGCCATAATTGTATTCAAAGTATATTTCTAAGGATGGGAACTTTCTCAATTAAAAGAATAGTCCATGGCCACACGTAAGTGAGAACTAAGATTCCCTTATCTTTTGAAGTAGTTATAATGCCCCATTTGAAGGCTACCATGAAAAATTGGAGATAATAGCATGGATTCCATCCCATAATAAGTAAAAGAAAATTCCATCACCTAATTCCATCACCCTCAGAGCGAAGATTTTAGAGAGTAAGAAAGAAATTTGAAGTTAAGTAAATTATGTGAAATGATTGTTTATATAGTAATTATTTAATAATTATTATTATGTCACTAAGGGACATATATGAAGATTTTAGAGACTAAGAAAGAAATTTGAAGTTAAGTAAATTATGTGGAATGATTGTTTATATAGTAATTATTTTATAATTATTATTATATCACTAAGTGACATATATGATTGGCTATTTGGTATTAGTTTTGTTGAACATTAAGTATTTTTCGTCTAAAAAAACATAGGGTTACATTTTGGATTTGTGGTTTTTTATGCAGTTGATGTTGGTCATATCACTGTATTAGGGCTCTAGAACCCAATGTGGCGTCCTCTTTGCCAACAAGTTGTGGTGAAAAATAAATGGGAAATTGTTGTGATCTGGCAAAGGATCCAAGAATGTATGAAAGGAATGCAAGCTGAATTTGTTCTTGTAGGACTTTAAACCTGTCAGAGCACCCTGGGCTTTGGTTTTGAAAGGAGCGGCCATTGGAGACAACATTCATGATAAGTATGTGTGAGGAAGAGAACTTGGGAGGGGTGAGTTTGGCATTACTTACCTTTGTACTGACAAGGAGACTAAAGAAATGCTTACCTGTGAGTCTATTTCCAAGTAGAAGCTCAAAAATGTGATAGGTATTGAAGATGTGAGATGAGATAGCTATAATGAACAATTTTCCTTAGCATTCGAACATTGTTACCTTGAAAGAAACGTACAAGGATGACAACGATGTGCATCTCGTCATGGAGCTTTGTGAGGGTGGAGAGCTCTTTGACAGCACCATCGCTAGAGGGCATCACAACAAGCGTGTTACGACTACTATTACATGCATTATTATTGAAGTTGTCTAGGTTTCTTGTCATTGCATCCGGTTCTTTAACAAATGCAATTGTAATGTAAAACAAACTTTGCCAAAGAATGACAGACTAAGCTTATTGAGATGATGCTATTTTAAATTTCATATGAACAAATATATGTGATGCTTTAAATTTTTTGTTCATTTTCATGCAAATGTGTCACAAAACAGGGTGATGCATTAGGACCTCAAACTTGAAACTTTCCCATTTGCAAATAAAAAGGAGAATTCAACATTTGGGGAGTTTGTAGGTTGGGGACCCTGCAAGGCAAATTTTATAGAGGAATTCAAAGGGAACATTTGTTAGTTGTTGCAACTCCATTACTATGTTAGAAACCAAGACAATACTGAGAGGGGGGTGAATCAATATTGTAAGAATCTTATAAACATTCTTTACTTGCAATGATATTACATCGAGAAAAAAATTATCAATTAATTCAGATGAGCATGATGAGAATCAAGATAACAAGCACAAATAGTACAGATAGATTCTTCAACAAAAAACTGCAATTTCTTCACAAGGCAAGTTGTTTCAAAATTATCTGGCTACAACCAATAGGGAGCTACAACTCCCTGATTTATCAACTACAACTAAAAGGACCTCCAACCCCTGAAAATTTCCCAGCAACTACTAGAAGGATCTACAACCCACGATCTACAAGCGACAACTTCCTTGGCCTCAATGATTCATCTTTCATCCATTTTCAAACTAGAACCATGAATGCCACGTATTTTTACAAAAAATAAATGATTTGTCTCTTCAAACACTCACAAAAACACCTTCAACAATCTACGATTACCAAGAAACTCACCATCCACACCAGCAAACTCAATCCAACCCGAATCACACACTGCTACAACATTCTTTTCTAATTCCTCAATTGGTTTTTCTTATAAAGAAATTTGTTAATAATTAGGCTTCTTTGCCTTTTAGTTAACTTCACTTATTCTTTGCGTTAATCCTACATTTTTTGCTTCTCTTTCTTCAACTATCTTTTTTGAATATGATTTGCAACTCTTCAAACACTTCTCTACTATTTAAAACTCAATTTCTAGGTTAAACTACTAATTTCAGTTATTCTGACACATTGCAGGGTTTAGCTAGGACTTCAGTTGCAGTTCCAACTTTGGCTAAAGTCCAAATATAGGAAAAATGCCAATAACATCCATGTCGCTGAATTTTTCTTTTAAGCCCCTAACGCAAGCACGTTGGCCCTTTTCTGCCCATAAGACCAAGGCGTTATGACCACCACCTTTGTCCTTAAGTGCTTCACCTATCCCGTGCCTTCAGTCATGATTATTGCACAGAACCAAGTCCCAACGCTTGTGCCTTGGCCCTCAATTCCTTTATCCCAATTCTATTGTATTATGCCCATTTAAACATGTAATGTGGGGCCACCTCTACCCTTCTTTCATTGGTCATTGTTGCAGAGATGTTTGTCACCATGTCCCGTGCCTTGTCATCCCGCTGGTTCCTTCTTTGAGCTCATAAATTACCTCTGGGGTCAATCTGCAGGAATGACATGTCCTGGTGGGGTCTTTCATTGCATCTGTGCACCAATAAAATGTTACCCGAGTTGAGTTGGATTTGACATCTACCATGTCACTCGCTGGCTCGTCATCCCGACAAACCCTTCACATTTTGGGGTCAACCATACAGGGTGACATCATGCTCATGTCATTAGTGCCACATGGCACTTTATGAGTGGTCCACATGTCACCTAGAAATGGCCCATTAAGGTAGGAAAAACCACCAAATCTACATGTTATCTGTTGATGCAGGAGCATTCAGCCTAAGAAAAAACATTGTATCTTAGTAGACATAGGGGTATTGTGTTTTCAAGGAAGTTGGTTTCCTAAGAGTGAATCAAATGTAATTATTAATGTTTTGAGTGATTTTAATGATAGAAGCTAGAATAGGGAGTTAATTGAATATTGTGAGGCATAACTGTATATGTTCTTGAATATAAGAGAACATGAGATATTTAGGATAGTTGAGAGAGTGAGGGATTTAAGAATTGATTGTAAATCTTACATTAGGAATTAGTTCATGAATTTAGGGATTAGAGAGGAGAGTCGAGGTGAATACACAGAGGAAGAGAAGAGGTAGAGGACCTTAGTGGCGTTGAACGATTGCGGAACCAAATTGTTCGTGAGTAAAGAACTCACAGAGTAAAGCCCAAGAGGAATGCGTAGCAGAGTAGCGAAAAGAAAACCTTTGAAAAAAACCCGGAAACCACAGAAACCAAAAAAACCTGAAGAAATGACGTAACATTTAAGTGAGGCGGAAGAGCGAAGGAATGAAGTATGGGCAAATCGTAGCCATTGGATCTTAATGATCAATGGCTAGGATTAAATCACATCGGCGGAATCCTTTTGAAATTATCGAAGACTGTAGGATTGAGAGATCTCGTCATCCAACGGACATCGGGCGTCAAAGCAATCAGACTTTAATTAAGAAGTTGGACCCGAACTTTATTAGATTGGGAATTTATAATTCCCATCAGGTTTGTATAGTCGATTAATTGTCGGGCTTGTTGTCATCCCAAAATCGGTGTGAATCGGCGGATCTTCTAAATGCAGATCAACGACAAAGAATTGTAATGCAAGTCTGTTGATTGGGAAGGCTAAGAACCATTGGACTAAAAGGAGGATCAACAATGGCGATTGTTAATAAATATCACATTGCAATAGGTAAACGGTGCTTTATCAGTGGAGGAGTAATGAGGCATGCGATAGAAGCGGACCCGATAGGGAAATGAAGCGTAGTTAGTGTTATTTGAAGTCCAGAGGTTAATCACATAGCAGAGGAGATGGGGGAACACATGTTAATGTGACTCGTGGAGGAGCGATTGCCAATTGCGATAAAGGTGTAGCATCAGGAAATGTGCAAGGACCATATAAAGGCAGAAAGGTATGTTTTGTAGTTAAATTCCTTTCTAAATGGTTTAAAGGGATTAGAGCGCTGAAAGAAAGAATTGGGGGTTAAGTCTGAATTAACCAGAGGAAAATGTGGGGTTTGGTTATATATGTGGGGATAATAAATGAATGAAGGTTTAGAAGGGTTATAATGTCCTCGTAGGAAGGTTTAAAAGAAAGTTTTACTAAAGTCCTAAACGAAGGATAAGGGGTGATTAGAAGTCTTGATACATGCATATTGAAAGAAAGGTTAGACTATGTTGGATTTTAATAAACCATTCAGCATAGGAATTGATGAAAGGGCCTTAACCTTAGTAAATGAAGATTTAACTCGGCAGAGAGTTAAAATTCCTGGGACAGATTAGATATGTGCATAATCCATGCAAACTGTGGGTAAAGCAGGGGTAACCCTGCATCATTTGGTATCAGAGCATAATTGTTATTGGAAAAATTGATAGCAGAACAGAATAAGGGAATTCTGTAGAAAAGGACTTAGAACAGAGTTGTGTTTTAAGATGTGTATGTAGGGAAGGGAGATCAGATTTTAATCTGATAAATAGTAGGCACACAGAGATAAAGTGCAGCAGAACTTGCAGATGCAAAAAACAAAGGACAATCCATTCAAAGTATAGGAAATGGTAGAACAAGATCATGCAGAGATCTTGAAGGTGAGATGACATGTTTTGTTTAATTTGATTTGAATACTCAAGAGTTGTGGTTTTTTATATTGACACACAGGTGACAGCATAAGGAGGTGAGAAGATTGCAGCAAGCCTAGAGCAAGGAGTGCTCAATTGGTTCCAAAGGAAAGAACCAGAGAAATGCTAAAAGACTGAGCTCAAAGGAGAGAAGCTTAGTGAAGCATATGTAGCAAGGAGGAGACTTGTTACTGCGAGGTATTGTTGCAGCTCACAAAGGTAATTCCACAAAGGATGTGGGTAGAATTGCCAAGGTAATGAAGGAAACTGGTAAGACTTTCTAAGTGAAAGAAAAAGTGGTCAGAACCAAGTATTTCACGGTGATTGACATACAAGAGGACAATTGTGTTCTTGAGAAGGTGCAGATGAGTTGAAGCCTAAAGGAGTAGAGAAGAGTGCTCAAAGGAGGTTCCAGAGACAAAGAACTAAGGGCTTTCTAAAAGACCAAGTACAGAGGAAAGCTTGATGAGGTAAATGGTAGCAGGGAAGACTTGCTGATGTAGAGGCTTTAATGAAGCTCATAGTAAGTGAGTAAGGAGCTCACGAAGATAGAGAAGAAGATGGCTACTGATAGTCATAGCAGAGGTTCTGAGGAAGACCACAGTAGAATAAAGATGAAGAAAGAGGATGCCAAGGCAAATGGAAAGAGGACGAGTCAAGAGGAAATTGACAAAGCGATTGCAGAGATGAAAGAAAAACTCAATGTATTGATGATGATACTTGAGGAAAACCATAGACAAGGTTGGGTCTTGAGGAAAAAGCCAGTGAGGTGGCATAAATTACAGAGAAGGCTACAAAAGAGAGAAGTCAACAAGTGAATATGCAATTAGCAGAAGAGCTGATGAAGCTTGAACAGGTACTGCTTGCTCAATTGAGATCTGAAGAACTGAGAGAAGCTGAATTGGAAATGGAAGTGTCCATTTGTGAACCAGAACAGGGTGAAGTTCTAGGTGAAGAGGAAGGAATTATTGATGACTTTCTGAACTGTTGGAAAAATGCAGACCAGAAGGAAAATGTAAACCTTATATTGTTGAATCTAATAACTTTGATGTGATTACAGGTTTTGCAGAGGATGAGAAATCTTTTGAAGCTGTCAAAAGTATGGGAGAATATCTTTCAGAAGATAAAAACTCTGAAGTAAAGGAGGACGGAGAATATCTCTTAAACGAGAGAAGTAGTGATTTATTGCAACAGAAAGAACCTAATAATGCATTGATATTTGAAACTGTGACAACACAGGAAGAATTTCTTGTGAAAGAAGGAGATGAAATTCAGTCTGAAGAGCTGATATGTGAAGCAACAATTGAGACCGTTGAACCTTGTGATTTTCAAATTGATAATTTGTTTATAAATGTCGGAATCATAAGTAATGATGAAGTACTTATGAAGTGTCACAAAGAACTTGAATTTATGGAGTATTTGCTAGGAAATTCAGAGTATGACAGTGTGATTGCAGAGGAAGGAGTTCATTTCAGTGAACAAAGACAGGAAGACATCATAAAAGTAGAGGTATGGAAGAGAGACTAGCTGACAGTCTCGTGAATTCTGTTGGGAATTCAAATCAGCATACTGAAGTGCTGATAGAAGAGGAGAAAAAAACAGAGTAGCATATTGATGTGTTGCCAAAGGAAGAGAAGGCACTGAGGCCTTATGGTTTTTATTTTAACAATTGTTTTATGAGTGCAGGTTTAGTTGTAGATGTTGGAAAAAATTTGGCACAGATAAGCAACCAAATGGAAGAAAAAGGTTCTATGGAAGAATTTAATCCATGGAACAGAGATGTTCAATTGCTGGAAAGAATGCTAGACAGTCATGATTCAATCCAGAAAGAGATGATCATGAAAGAGGGTAAGGATGAAAGGGAGGCAGTAAGCATAGGAGACAAAGCAAAAGTTGGAGTAAGAGTAGAAGAACAAGTAAGGGACCAGCAATTACAAACTGAAAGTAACCAACAAGAGATTGAAGAGTTGGTGGATAGCAACAACGACCTAAAGTAGAGAGAAAGAAATAACAGTGAATGGCAGAATATGGACCAGTCCAAGGATGTGTTGGAGACATAAATTGAAGAAATGTGGCAATTAATGATGAAGCAGTCCATATGGAGGAAAATGATAGCAGCAGGAAGGATGATCAATCAGAACTTGAACCTAAGTGACAAGGAGAAGAAGATGGAGCAAAAGACAGTACACATACAATAGCAACAAAGGAGCAAAGCATTTGGGCTGTTACAAACTAAAGTTTGGGACCCTGGAGGTTTTATATCAACATATGAAGACACATGATTAAGAGATCATGAAAATTTTCTACTTTGGGAGTTTGATGCAGGATCATTCAGCCCAAGAAAAACCATTGTATTTTAGTAGACATAGGGGTATTGTGTTTTCAAGGAAGTTGGTTTCCTAAGAGAGAATTAAATTTAATTATTAATGTTTTGAGTGATTTTAATGAGAGAAGCTAGAATAGGGAGCTAATTGAATATTGTGAGGCATAATTGTAAATGTTCTTGAATATAGGAGAACATGAGAGATTTAGGATAGTTGAGAGAGTGAGGGATTGGAGAATTGATTGTAAATCTTAGATTAGGAGCCAGTTCATGAATTTAGGTAGTAGAGAGGAGAGTCGAAGTGAATACATAGAGGAAGAGAAGAGGTAGAGGACCTTAGTGGCGTTGAACGATTGCGGAACCAAATAGTTCATGAGTAAAGAACTTACAGAGTAAAGCCTAGGAGGAATGTGCAGCAGAGTAGTGAAAAGAAAACCTTTGAAGAAAAACCTGGAAACCACAGAAACCTGAAGAAATGGCGTAACGTTTAAGTGAGGTAGAAGAGTGAAGGAATGAAGTATGGGAAAATCGTAGTCATTGGATCTTTATGATCAACGGCTTGGATTAAATCGTATCGGCAGAATCCTTTTGAAATTATCGAAGACTGTAGGATCGAGAGATCTCGTCATCCAACAGACATCGCTCGTCAAAGCAATCAGACTTTAATTAAGAAGTTGGACCCTAACTATATTAGATTGGGAATTTATAATTCCCATCGGGTCTGTATAGTTGGTTAATTGTTGGGCTTGTTGTCGTCCCGAAATCGGTGCGAATCGGCGGATCTTCTAAATGCAGATCAATAGTGGAGAATTGTAATGCAAGTCTGTTGGTCGGGAAGGCTAAGAACCATCAGATCGAAAGGAGGATCAACGGTGGTGATTGTTAACAAATATTGAATCGCAACAGGTAAACGGTGCTTTATCGGCGGAGGAGTAATGAGACAGGCGATAGGGGTGGACTTGATAGGGAAATGAAACACAGTTAGTGTTATTTGAAATTCGGAGGCTAATCGCATATTGGAGGAGATGGGGGAACACATGTTAATGTGACCTATGGAGGAGCGATTGCCGATTGCGATAAAGGTGTAGCATTGGGAAACATGCAAGGATCATATAAAGGCAGAAAGGTATGTTTTGTAGTTAAATTCCTTTCTAAATGGTTTAAAGGGATTAAAGCACGATAGAAGGAATTGGTGGTTAATTCTATATTAAACAAAGGAAAATGTGGGGTTTGGTTATATATGCGGGGATAATAAATGAATGAAGGTTTAGAAGGGTTATAATGTCCTGATAGGAAGGTTTAAAACAAAGGTTTTAATAAAGTCCTAAATGAAGGATAAGGGGTGATTAAAAGTCCCGATACATGCATATTGAAAGAAGGGTTAGACTATGTTGGATTTTAATAAACCATTCATCATAGGAATTGATGTAAGGCCCTTAACCTTAGTAAATGAAGATTTAACTCGACAGAGAGTTAAAATTCCTGGGACAGATCAGATATGTGCATAATCCATGCAAACTATGGGAAAAGCAGGGGTAACGCTGCATCATTTGTCCTTTGGTCCATAAAGGCAAATCACATGTGCTTATGACATCATTGACCAAATGAATGCTACCGTGTGTCCTGTTAGAGAGGAGATAGAAAGGGTCTCAGAACCTTAGTTTTGTGCCATTTTTCTTTATAAAATAATTATATGGGTCTCGTCTATTTATTGTGCTACCTCTTCTCCTTGTGCCACGTTTCCTAACCTTGCTCTAAAAACCATTTGTGGTTTGCGCTAGCCAAACCACCCATTCTGACACCCCTTCACCTTTTTTTGTGTTGAGGGGGGAGAGTGTTAGAGTCAATCTCCACTGTTGATCATAAGATCAGTGGTATGGGAAAACCACCCATTTCGACACTCCCTTGTGTGTTAAATCTTTCCCTTGATCACCCATGAAATTGTCTCTGATGCATCGGTGGGACACATAGAGCCCAATCCGCTAACGAACATGTGCAACATTTAACTATCACCTCTCATTCTAAAAATACGCTAATAAATTTACCGGCCACTGCTGTCAGAGCCACCTTTTCCCTAGCTCACATCATCCTGACTGTCCCTTATGCGCTCCTTAAGGTTCTTCTGGGAAAGACACGTTGGCCAATAAAACTGGTTCCCGCTACATTGTTATCTACCAAATCTGCACGACCATTTGGATAGCACATGACTGTTATGAAACCAGCTCAAGAAAATATAGAAAAGATAGATCAACGCCTTAGAATTCAGCCTCTTCGAGGGGGCAAACTCCTTTACATTACATAAATGAACAATTCTTGGATGATTCAAATGATAACCTCCTTTCTATATATAGGAGTTTAAGGAGTCACAATATAACCTAGCCGACCTAACAATAATAGTATAAAGCCACACAAATAACAATAGAGGGATTATATGGGGTAGAGTAATAGAAATATGGGGACAATAGGGGCACAACAATATTAATAAGGGGTGAAACTACAATAGTAATGGGGTAATCACTAGTATTATAGGGAACCAACAATGACTAAGAGCCTCTGCCAGCTTTGGCCATAACGCCGAAAAAAAAACTGCTCCAAAGCACTTTCACCAGACTAAACTCTAAAAAACTTTGACCTTTGGGATCCCTAGCTTTTACTAGCCTTATCTTTCAAACCAGGAGCGCATTTTTAGTCTTCCATATACCACTAGAAATCTCTTTCAGATCTATATCCATTTACTTGGGCTTTATCTACTCTTAAAGTGATCTGCTACTCTCAAAATGCCTTCAAAGTATCTGCGTCATTTCACCATGCTCTGTTAACCTATTGTCACCTTATGTCATCCTTTGCCCACTTTTTCCGTCTGTGCTAGCTTTGTCATGATTTTCTATGCTTTTCCATCAATGATGACACATTTATAACATTCTCCCCCTTTGACATTGATGGCAACACCTTGATCAAACAAAACAAGATATTGGAAACAAGATATGCATATGTTTGTGTTTCTGTTTTGAAGACTGCAACCCCTATAATATACTTCTATTGTGTTGTACTATTGTTGTTGTGGTGTTGTTGTTGTTCTTCTGCACCATGACTTCTCTGAGACTTATTTCTTTTATTTCATCACTAATACATAACCCATTTGACATAAATAGGAAAGACAATAATGGATTCCCCCCTGCAATTTTACTCCCCTGCAAACAATCTTCCCCTATCTTGTTGATCTTGTGGACCTAGTAGGTTCATCTTGATATGTTTATGGTATACCAATTTCATTTCTTCCTCTTTAACGAAGATCTAGTGGAGGGAGGCAAGAGGGACAACTCCTGGTCTTTGCCTCAAATACTCAAACTGATCTATGGGGAGTGGTTTGGTGAAAATATCAGCATCTTACTCCTTTATAGGAACATACTCCAGCTTCACAATATGATGGGAAAATTTCTCTCTCAAGTAATGGTACTTGATTGGAATATGATTTGTCTTTGAGTGAAAAACATTATTCTTTAACATGTTGATGGACATGGGGGCTTCACTAGGGGAGAAATACCATACCACGTAGGTTCATATTAGGGGATATATATTGAGGAAAAAATGACATAATATATTGAGCATATATTAGGGTGAAAAGGGTTTTCATATTGGAAAGTATAAAATATGGAGCTCAAAGTTAATGAAAAAAATATCAAGGGGTATAAAAAATGTTAATGAAAAAATGGATACCTACAATATCTAGTGAAAGTAGGGGTTTTATAAATTGGGAAGATGTATTGGGTTCGTATTAGTAGGGGGTTAAATAATTTATTTTTAGAGGTATTTTCCCATATGTAGTCAAATTAGGGGTAGTTTTTAGTATGCCACAAACACATGTGATATGTGAGAGTTTCATTGAGTGAAGCACCCGTGCTGATGGCACTTGTGTTGTCACAAATAATAAGAATAAGCTGATCATAAAAAACATGTACATATTGCAAGGTATGCTTCATCCACAATATTTGAGTGTAACAAGAAGTTGTTGTATATTTTTGTTCAACTATAGATAAGGATATGGAAGTTTTCTTTTTTCTCAACCATGAAACTAGATAATCTCCAAGAAAGAAAGAACCACCACTAGTGGTCTTATGATCATCTACATCACCTTCCCAATCAACATCAGTATAAACATTTAATGAAAAATATTTACCTCTAAGGTACCATAGTCCATAGTCCATTGTGGCTCTAAGATATCTAAGAATCCTCTTGGCTGTTAGGATATAGCTCTTTTTGGGAGCTACTTGAAAAATTCAAACAATACCAATGACCTACATAATGTCTGGTCTTGAAGTATTCAAATCTACTAGGCTTCCAATGATGGATTTGTATAGAGTTTAGTCCACTTTTGGTGATTCATCAGTCTTGCTAAGATTGCAACCTATAACCATTGGTGAGCTCACTAAAGAGCATTCCTAATCTAAATGTGGAATATTAGTTTTCTATGCTAAGATCTTGACCGGAATACAAAAATGTGCTTCAGGTTTATACTCCAAAATCGCAAGCAAAAACATGAGTTTTTATGTCTGTTTTCTTAAGTTAATTAAGGCTCTTAAACACCGGTCAACCATTTTATTTTCGGGCAACGCACGGCAGTCGATGGGTTACGGTTAATGGGTATGGTCAACTATGGGGCCGCGCTCATACCATAAGGGTTGTCCATCCATCCCTCATTCATACATACATACACATAATTCTCATTTCATAAAGTCCACATTTAAATATTATGAAAGGAGGGGGTATTGTATGTATAGGGAGAGGTTGAGGATCAATGCCATAATTGTATTCAAAGTATATTTCTAAGGATGGGAACTTTCTAAATTAAAAGAATAGTCCATGGCCACACGTAAGTGAGAACTAAGATTCCCTTATCTTTTGAAGTAGTTATAATGCCCCAGTTGAAGGCTACCATGAAAAATCAGAGATAATAGCATGGATTCCATCCCATAATAAGTAAAAGAAAATTCCATCACCTAATTCCATCACCCTCAAAGCGAAGATCTTAGAGAGTAAGAAAGAAATTTGAAGTTAAGTAAATTATGTGAAACGATTGTTTATATAGTAATTATTTAATAATTATTATTATGTCACTAAGGGACATATATGAAGATCTTAGAGAGTAAGAGAGAAATTTGAAGTTAAGTAAATTATGTGAAATGATTGTTTATATAGTAATTATTTAATAATTATAATTATGTCACTAAGTGACATATATGATTGGCTATTTGGTATTAGTTTTGTTGAACATCAAGTATTTTTCGTCTAAAAAAACTTAGGGTTACATTTTGGATTTGTGGTTTTTTATGCAGTTGATGTTGGTCATATCACTGTATTAGGGCTCTAGAACCCAATGTGGCGTCCTCTTTGCCAACAATTTGTGGTGAAAAATAAATCGAAAATTGTTGTGATCTGGCGAAGGATCCAAGAATGTATGAAAGGAATGCAAGCTGAATTTGTTCTTATAGGACTTTAAAATGTCAGAGCACCCTGGGCTTTGGTTTTGAAAGGAGCGGCCATTGGAGACAACATTCATGATAAGTATGTGCGAGGAAGAGAACTCGGGAGGGGTGAGTTTGGCATTACTTACCTTTTTACTAACAAGGAGACTAAATAAATGCTTACCTGTAAGTCTATTTCCAATTAGAAGCTCAAAAATGTGATAGGTATTGAAGATGTGAGATGAGATAGCTATAATGAACAATTTTCCTTAGCATTCGAACATTGTTACCTTAAAAGCAATGTACAAGGATGACAACGACGTGTATCTCGTCATGGAGCTTTGTGAGGGTGGAGAGCTCTTTGACAGCACCATCGCTAGAGGGCATCACAACAAGCGTGTTTCGACTGCTATTACATGCATTATTATTGAAGTTGTCTAGGTTTCTTGTCGTTGCATCAGGTTCTTTAGCAAATGCAACATCTATGTTTGATAACTTCTATGGAACCACTTTTTCAATTGTAATGTAAAACAAACTTTGCAAAAGAATGACAGACTAAGCTTATTGAGATGATGCTATTTTAAATTTCATATGAACAAATATATGTGATGCTTTAAATTTTTTGTTCATTTTCATGCAAATGTGTCACAAAACAGGGTGATGCATCAGGACCTCAAACTTGAAACTTTCCTATTTGCAAATAAAAAGGAGAATTCAACATTTGGGGAGTCTGTAGGTTGGGGACCTTGTAAGGCAAATTTTATAGAGGAATTCAAAGGGAACATTTGTCAGTTGTTGCAACTCCATTACTATGTTAGAAACCAAGACAATACTGAGAGGGGGGTGAATCAATATTGTAAGAATCTTATAAACATTCTTTCACTTGCAATGATATTACATCGAGAAAAAAATTATCAATTAATTCAGATGAGCATGACGAGAATCAAGATAACTAGCACAAATAGTACAGATAGATTCTTCAACAAAAAATTGCAATTTCTTCACAAGGCAAGTTGTTTCAAAATTATCTGGCTACAACCAATAGGAAGCTACAACTCCCTGATTTATCAGCTACAACTAAAAGGACCTCCAATCCTTGAAACTTTCCCAGCAACTACCAGAAGGATCTACAACCCATGATCTATAGGCGACAACTTCCTTGGCCTCAATGATTCATCATTCATCCATTTTCAAACTAGAACCATGAATGCCACATATGTTTACAAAAAATAAATGGTTTGTCTCTTCAAACACTCACCAAAACACCTTCAACAATCTATGATTACTATGAAACTCACCATCCACACTAGCAACCTCAATCTAACACGAATCACACACTGCTACAACATTCTTTTCCAATTCCTCAATTGATTTTTCTTATAAAGAAATTGTTGGCATTATGATACATATGTTGTACTTGATGGCAACCCACTCATCTCAGATGATAAATTATAGTGCAGCAAAGTTATTTTCTGGTTCCGCAGGTGCACAGATCAAAAGATACGGTCATCGGTAGGTTGCGCAGGAGAACCATTGAAAAGTTGCGGATATGTTTGTAGGTTTCCCGCACAAAAGTTGCGAACCTAAAGTTCACGCACTTTCATGTAGAGAAAAGTTCACGCAATTTCATGCAGAGAAAAGCGCACGCACTTGGGAAATCTTATGGTTGGTTCATGGTATTAGTTAGACATTTTTTGATCCTATGGTTTTGGTCCGTGGTATTGCATCCAAAAGAGTTGAACCCAAGTATTGGGTCCTTGGTATTGTTTCTCAATGGTTTTGGTCCATGGTTTCTCAATGATTGAATACATAATATTTGAATGAAATGCTGGATGCTTTTATCAAACATAGGAGGGATTTGAAGAAAATAAGTTTGGAGAAAATGTATTGCATAAAGTTGTAGCGTGAGGTATTGACGTACATATTGGTATATGAGGAAGAGATTTGAAATCTTTTGAGAATGCCCTTTTGAGTACAATTTTACTGTATATTAGCAGAAGTATTTTTCTATCAGCAAAAGTATTTTTTTTACAGAATGCATTCAATCATCTCCATGGTAGGAATAGTTCTCACTGGCAAGGAGAACTATCCTAAATGGTCCCGAATGATAAAACACACCCTCATCTTCAATGAGTTGTGGAAAGGAGTGTGTGTTGGAGAAGGAGATAATGACCCAGTACCACCTACCTCAGACAAAGAGCTCGTCATTTGGGAAAACAAGAACAACAGAGCTTATGCATTAATCGCAGCATCTGTAGATGAAGAGGTGAGTCACCATATTTCATCATATTAAACTGCCTTTGAAGCTTTACAAAAGCGGAAAGAACTCTATGACTCACATTCTGCACTTGAAGTCGTCCAACTCATGATTGAACTCTTCACTCTTGAACTGCAAAATAATGATCCTCTTGCTCTTGCATTTTAAGTAAAGTCTATAATGCATGATATCAAATCCACTAAGGTTGAATTGGATATTCCTCTTATTGCTTTTCTCAAGGCACTTTATCCTACTTACTCCAATTATCTTGAGTCATTGCAAGCAAATGGAAATCTCAAAGATATAACCTTTGACTCTCTTATGAAAAAGTTTGCTGAGAGAGAGAAAGCTTTCGGAAAGAAGACAACCCCTGAATCTTCTGAAGAGACTGTGTGCCTTGCTCATAAAGAAAAGCATCCTGCTCAAGATTCCACAAGAGGAAGAGGTGGACGAAGAGGAAGAGGAAGATATTTTAGAGGCGGGGGGGCATACATTCTCAAGGAGAAAAGGCAGATTTACACTGTATTCACTGCAAAAGAAATGGATCACATGATGCCTCTACATGCAAGCTACCATGGGACAAAATTGAGCAGAAAAGAAATCAACAGAAAGGTAAAACTGATGATACACACAAAGGTAAAGCACCTGAATCCGCTCACTATGTTGAGGCACAATGTAACATTGGAGTAAATGAAGATTTGTTTAATGCCTCACTTGCT
>APFE030439199.1:343461-359949 GCA_000404065.3 Pinus taeda
CCATCATTGTTCCACAAATGAGCAAATTGCAGACATCTTCACCAAAGCACTTGGAAGAGAAAAGCTTGAAAGATTCAGAATGATGCTTGGACTCACCAACATCCCTTCAAATTAAGGGGGGGGAATGTTGATACCTAATCCTCACGATTGGGTGAATTTGTGTAAATAATTAAATTAGGAATGTGAACAGTCATCAGGAGATGAACTGAACAATCACACCCTTTTGTATATAACAATAACATACCTGATGGAATAAACGAATCAGTTTTTCTACCTAATGGAGTTACTGCTTGGCCTGACAGTTGTCATCCCGAAATTGGTGTGAACCGGCCGATCTTCTAAATGCAGATCAACGACAGAGAATTGTAATGTAAGTCTGCTGATTGGGAAGGCTAAGAACCATTAGATAAAAAGGAGTATCAACAGTGACGATTGTTAATAAATATCACATTACAACAGGTAAATGGTGCTTTATCTGTGGAGGAGTAATGAGGCATGCGATAGGAGTGGATCTGATAGGGAAATGAAGTGTAGTTAGTGTTATTTGAATTCTGGAGGTTAATCGCATATCGGAGGAGATGAGGGAACACATGTTAATGTGACTTGCGGAGAGGCGATTGCCGATTGCGATAAAGGTGTAGCATCGGGAAACGTGAAAGGACTGTATAAAGGCGGAAAGGTATGTTCTGTAGTTAAATTCCTTTGTAAATGGTTTAAAAGGATTAGAGCGCTGACAGAAGGAATTGGGGGTTAAGTATGAATTAATCAGAGGAAAATGTGGGGTTTGGTTATATATGCGGGGATAATAAATGAATGAAGGTTTAGAAGGGTTATAATGTCCTGATAGGAAGGTTTAAAAGAAATTTTTACTAAAGTCCTAAACGAAGGATAAGGGGTGACTAGAAGTCTCGATACATGCATATTGAAAGAAGGGTTAGACTATGTTGGATTTTAATAAACCATTCAGCATAGGAATTGATGAAAGGGCCTTAACCTTAGTAAATGAAGATTTAACTCGGCAAAGAGTTAAAATTCCTGGGACAGATTAGATATGTGCATAATCCATGCAAACTGTGGGTAAAGCAGGGGTAACCCTGCATCATTTGGTATCAGAGCATAATTGTTATTGGAACAATTGATAGCATAACATAATAAGGGAATTCTGTAGAAAATGACTTAGAACAGAGTTGTGTTTTAAGATGTGTATGTAGGGAAGAGAGATCAGATTTTATTCTGATAAATAGTAGGCACACAGAGATAAAGTGTAGCAGAACTTGCAGATGCAAAAAACGAAGGACAATCCATTCAAAGTATAGGAAATTGTAGAACAAGATCATGCAAAGATCTTGAAGGTGAGATGACATGTTTTGTTTAATTTGATTTGAATACTAGAGAGTTGTGGTTTTTTATATTGACACACAGGTGACAGCATAAGGAGGTGAGAATATTGCAGCAAGCCTAGAGAAAGGAGTGCTCAATTGGTTCCAAAGGAAAGAACCAGAGAAATGCTAAAAGACAGAGCTCAGAGGAGAGAAGCTTACTGAAGCGTATGTAGCAAGGAGGAGACTTGTTACTGCAGAGGTGTTGTTGCAGCTCACAAAGGTAATTCCACAAAGGATGTGGGTAGAATTGCCAAGGTAATGAAGGGAACTGGTAAGACTTTCTAAGTGAAAGAAAAAGTGGTCAGGACCAAGTAGTTCACGGTGATTGAAATACAAGAGGACAGTTGTGTTCTTGAGAAGGTGCAGATGAGTTGAAGCCTAAAGGAGCAGAGAAGAGTGCTCAAAGGAGGTTCCAGAGACAGAGAACTAAGGGCTTGCTAAAAGACCAAGTACAGAGGAAAGCTTGGTGAGGTAAGTGGTAGTAGGGAAGACTTGTTGATGTAGAGGCTTTAATGGAGCTCATAGTAAGTGAGTAAGGAGCTCACGAAGATAGAGAAGAATATGGCTACTGATAGTCATAGCAGAGGTTCTGAGGAAGACCACAGTAGAATAAAGATGAAGAAAGAGGATGCCAAGGCAAATGGCAAGAGGATGAGTCAAGAGGAAATTGAGAAAGAGATTGTAGAGATGAAAGAACAACTCAATGTATTGATGATGATACTTGAGGAAAACCATAGACAAGGTTGGGTCTTGAGGAAAAAGCCAGTGAGGTGGCATAAATTACAAAGAAGGCTACAAAAGAAGAGAAGACAACAGGTGAATATTCAATTAACAGAAGAGCTGATGAAGCTTGAACAGGTATTGCGTGCTCAATTGAGATCTGAAGAACTGAGAGAAGTTGAATTGGAAATGGAAGTGTCCATTTGTGAACCAAAAATGGGCGAAGTTCTGGGTGAAGAGGAAGGAATTATTAATGACTTTCTGAACTGTTGGACAAATGTAGACCAGAAGGAAAATGTAAAACATTATATTGTTGAATCTAATAACTTTGATGTGATTACAGGTTTTGCAGAGGATGAGAAATCTTTTGAAGCTGTCAAAAGTATGGGAGAATATCTTTTAGAAGATAAAAGCTCTGAAGTAAAGGAGGATGGAGAATATCTCTTAAATGAGAGAAGCAGTGATTTATTGCAATAGAAAGAACCTAATAATGCATTGATATTTGAAACTGTGACAACACAGGAATAATTTATTGTGAAAGAAGGAGATGAAATTCAGTCTGAAGAGCTGATATGTGAAGCAACAGTTGAGACTATTGAACCTTGTGATTTTTAAATTGATAATTTGTTGATAAATGTCAGAATCATAAGTAATGATGAAGTACTTATGAAGTGTCACAAAGAACTTGAATTGCTGGAGTATTTGCTGGGAAATTCAGAGTATGACAGTGTGATTGCAGAGGAAGGAGTTCATTTCAGTGAACAAAGACAGGAAGACATCATAAAAGTAGATGTTATGGAAGAGAGACTAGCTGACAGTCTTGTGAATTGTGTTGGGAATTCAAATCAGCATACTGATGTGCTGATAGAAGAGGAGAAAAAAACAGAGTAGCATATTGATGTGTTGCCAAAAGAAGAGGAGGCACTGAGGCCTTATGATTTTTATTTTAACAATTGTTTTATGAGTGCAGGTTTAGTTGTAGATGTTGGAGAAAATTTGGCACAGATAAGCAACCAAATGGAAGAAAAAGGTTCTATGGAAGAATTTAATCCATGGAACAGAGATGTTCAATTGTTGGACAGTCATTATTCAATCCAGAAAGAGATGATCATGAAAGAGGGTAAGGATGAAAGGGAGGCGTAAGCATAGGAGACAAAGCAAAAGTTGGAGTAAGAGTAGAAGAACAAGTAAGGGACCAGCAACTACAAACTGAAAGTAACCAACAAGAGATTGAAGAGTTAGTGGATAACAACAACAACCTAAAGCAAAGAGAAAGAAATAACAGTGAATGGTAGAATATGGACTAGTCCAAGGATGTGCTGGAGACAGAAATTGAAGAAATGTGGCAGTTAATGATGAAGCAGTCCATATGGAGGAAAATGATAGCAGCAGGAAGGACGATCAATCAGAACTTGAACCTGAGTGACAAGGAGAAGAAGATGGAGCAGAAGACAGTAGACATATAGCAGCAACAAAGGAGCAAAGCGTTTGGGCTGTTACAAACTAAAGTTTGGGACCCTGGAGGTTTTATATCAACATATGAAGACACATGATTAGGAGATCATGAAAACTTTCTACTTTGGGAGTTTGATGTAGGATCATTCAGCCCAAGAAAAACCGTTGTATTTTAGTAGACATAGGGGTATTGTGTTTTCAAGGAAGTTGGTTTCCTAAGAGTGAATTAAATGTAATTATTAATGTTTTGAGTGATTTTAATGAGAGAAGCTAGAATAGGGAGTTAATTGAATATTGTGAGGCATACTTGTAAATGTTCTTGAATATAGGAGAACATGAGAGATTTAGGATAGTTGAGAGAGTGAGGGATTTGAGAATTGATTGTAAATCTTAGATTAGGAGTCAGTTTATGAATTTAGGTAGTAAAGAGGAGAGTTGAGGTGAATACACAGAGGAAGAGAAGAGGCAGAGGACCTTAGTGGCATTGAACGATTGCGGAACCAAATCGTTCGTGAGTAAAGAACTCATAGAGTAAAGCCTAGGAGGAATGCGCAGCAGAGTAGTGAAAAGAAAACCTTTGGAGAAAAACCCAGAAACCTGAAGAAATGGCGTAACGTTTAAGCGAGGCAGAAGAGTGAAGGAATGAAGTATGGGAAAATCATAGCCATTAGATCTTTATGATCAATGGCTAGGATTAAATCGCATCGGAAGAATCCTTTTGAAATTATCGATCATCGTAGGATTGAGAGATCTCGTCATCCAACGGACATCGCGCGTCAAAGCAATCAGACTTTAATTAAGAAGTCGGACTCGAACTTTATTAGATTTGGAATTTATAATTCCCATTGGGTCTATATAGTCGGTTAATTGTTGGGCTTGTTGTCATCCCGAATCGGTGTGAACCGGCGGATCTTCTAAATGTAGATCAACGGTGGAGAATTGTAATGCAAGTCTGTTGGTCGAGAAGGCTAAGAACCGTCGGATCGAAAGGAGGATCAACGGTGGAAATTTTTAATAAATATCGTATCGCAACAGGTAAACGGTGCTTTATCGGCGGAGGAGTAGTGAGACATGCGATAGGGGTGGACCCGATAGGGAAATGAAGCGCAGTTAGTGTTATTTGAAATCCGGAGGTTAATGGCATATTGGAGGAGATGGGGGAACATATGTTAATGTGACCTGTGGAGGAGCGATTGCTGATTGTGATAAAGGTGTAGCATCGAGAAACATGCAAGGATCGTATAAAGGCGGAAAGGTATGTTTTGTAGTTAAATTCCTTTGTAAATTGTTTAAAGGGATTAAAGCACCGATAGAAGGAATTGGGGGTTAAGTCCGAATTAACCAAAGGAAAATGTGGGGTTTGGTTATATATGCGGGGATAATAAATGAATGAAGGTTTAGAAGGGTTATAATGTCCTGATAGGAAGGTTTAAAAGAAATGTTTTAATAAAGTCCTAAATGAAGGATAAGGGGTGATTAAAAGTCCCGATACATGCATATTGAAAGAAGGGTTAGACTATGTTGGATTTTAATAAACCATTCAACATAAGAATTGATGAAAGGGCCTTTACCTTAGTAAATGAAGATTTAACTCGGCAGAGAGTTAAAATTCCTGGGACAGATCAGATATGTGCATAATCCATGCAAACTATGGGTAAAGCAGGGGTAATGTTGCGTCATTTGTCCTTTGGTCCGTAAAGGCAAATCACCTGTGCTTATGACATCATTGACCAAATTAATACTACCATGTGTCCTGTCAGATAGGAGATAGAAAGGGTCTCAGAACCTTAGTTTTGTGCCATTTTTCTTTATAAAATAATTCTATGGGTCTCGTCCATTTATTGTGCTGCCTCTTCTCCTTGTGCCACGTTTCCTAACCTTGCTCTAAAAACCATTTGTGGTTTTCACTAGCCAAACCACCCATTCTGACACCCCTTCACCTTTTTTGGTGTTGAGGGGGGAGGGTGTTAGAGTCAATTTCCATTGTTGATCACAAGATCAGTGGTATCGGAAAACCACCCATTTGGACACTCCCTTGTGTGTTAACTCTTTCGCTTGATCACCCATGAAATTGTCTCTGATGCATCGGTGGGACACATAGAGCCCGATCCGCTAACGAACATGTGCAACATTTAACTATCACCTCTCATTCTAAAAATATGCTAATAAATTTCCCTGCCACTGCTATCAGAGCCACCTTTGCCCTAGCTCACATCATCCTAACTGTCCCTTATGCGCTCCTTAAGTTTCTTCTAGGAAAGACGCGTTGGTATGAGTTGTTAAGTGGCCTCCACTATGCGCTAATAAAACTGGTTCCCGCTACATTCTTATCTACCAAATCTGCCCGACCATTTGGATAGCCACATGACTAAGAGCCTCCGCCAGCTTTGGCCATAGCGCCAAAAACAAACTTCTTCAAAGCACTTTCATCCTAAACTCTAAAAAATTTTGACCTTTGGGATCCCTAGCTTTTACTAGCCTTATCTTTCAAACCAGGAGCCCATTTTTAGTCTTCCATATACCACTATAAATCTCTTTCAGATCTATATCCATTTACTTGGGCTTTATCTACTCTTGAAGTGATCTGCTGCTCTCAAAATGCCTTCAAAGTATCTGCGCCATTTCACCATGCTCTGTTAACCTATTGTCACCTTATGTCATCCTTTGCCAACTTTTTCCGTCTTTGCTAGCTTTGTCATGATTTGCTATGCTTTTCCATCAATGACAACACATTTATAACATTCTCCCCCTTTGACATTGATGGCAACACCTTGATCAAACAAAACAAGATATTGGAAACAAGATATGCATATGTTCGTGTTTCTCTTTTGAAGACTGCACCCCCTATAATATATTTCTATTGTGTTGTACTATTGTTGTTGTGGTGTTATTGTTGTTCTTCTGCACCATGACTTCTCTGAGACTTATTTCTTTTATTTCATCACTAAGACATAACCCATTTGACATAAATAGGAAAGACAGTAATGGATTTCCCCTTGCAAGTTTACTCCCCCTGCAAACAATCTTCCCCTATCTTGTTGATCTTGTGGACCTAGTAGCTTCATCTTGATATGTTTATGGTATACCAATTTCATTTCTTCCTCTTGAACAAAGATCTAGTGGAGGGAGGCAAGAGGGACAACTCCTAGTCTTTGCCTCAAATACTCAAACTGATCTATGGGGAGTGGTTTGGTGAAAATAACAGCATCTTGCTCCTTTATAGGAACATACTCCAGCTTCACAATATGATGGGAAACTTTCTCTCTCAAGAAATGGTACTTGATTGGAATATGCTTTGTCTTTGAGTGAAAAAGATTGTTCTTTAACATGTTGATGGACATGGGGGCTTCACTAGGGGAGAAATACCATACCACGTAGGTTCATATTAGGGGATATATATTGAGGAAAAAATGACATAATATATTGAGCATATATTAGGGTGAAAAGGGTTTTCATATTGGAAAGTATAAAATATGGAGCTCAAAGTTAATGAAAAAAATATCAAGGGGTATAAAAAATGTTAATGAAAAAATGGATACCTACAATATCTAGTGAAAGTAGGGGTTTTCTAAATTGGGAAGATGTGTTGGGTTCGTATTAGGCGGGGGTTAAATGATTTATTTTTAGAGGTATTTTCCCATATGTAGTCAAATTAGGGGTAGTTTTTAGTATGCCACAAACACGCGTGATATGTCATAGGTTCATTGAGTGAAGCACCGGTGCTGATGGCACTTGTGTTGTCACAAATAATAAGAATAAGTTGATCATAAAAAACATGTACATATTGCAAGGTATGCTTCATCCACAATAGTTGAAAAACATGTACATATTGCAAGGTATGCTTCATCCACAATAGTTGACTGTAACAAGAATTTGTTGTAATATATTTTTCTTCAACTATAGATAAGGATATGGAAGTTTTCTTTTTTCTCAACCATGAAACTAGATAATCTCCAAGAAAGAAAGAACCACCACTAGTGGTCTTATGATCATCTACATCACCTTCCCAATCAACATCAGTATAAACATTTAATGAAAAATATTTACCTATAAGGTACCATAGTCCATAGTCCATTGTGGCTCTAAGATATCTGAGAATCCTCTTGGCTGTTAGGATATAGCTCTTTTTGGGATCTACTTGAAATATTCCAACAATACCAATGACCTACATAATGTCTGGTCTTGAAGTATTCAAATCTACTAGGCTTCCAATGATGGATTTGTATAGAGTTTGGTCCACTTCTGGTGATTCATCAGTCTTGCTAAGATTGCAACCTATAACCATTGGTGAGCTCACTAAAGAGCATTCCTAATCTAAATGTGGAATATTAGTTTTCTATGCTAAGATCTTGATCAGAATACAAAAATGTGCTTCAGGTTTGTACTCCAAAATAGCAAGCAAAAACATGAGTTTTTATGTGTGTTTTCTTAAGTTAATTTCATGAAAAATCGTAGAAATGAAATCAAAACACTGAATGGAAGCATGCATCAATCAGTAATACACTAGCCATTGTTAAAGGAGTTCACCCCTCTTGGGCTACATCTCCTTGGATCAGCTCTAATGGCATGACCCCTTCTCATTATGCTCAATGTTTAGAAAAGAAGAGTACATAAAGTGTTGAGAAATGGAATTATTAGTTTCTCATTCAAAGAAACAACTTTTGCAAGAGTTATCACTCCAAATACATGTTAATCTATAGTAAAACATGTAAACTTTCAGCAAACAAAGGCATCTTTCACCAAGACCCCATACTCCAACGTCAAAGAGCATCAACAGTACTACAATTCACTTAAAGTACATAAACAAGTCTCTTCTCCAAAACACATAGAGAAAAGAGGAATAAAAGCTACAACACTGATGTAATAGTTGTTGCAGAAAGCACATGGAGGCTGGAAAACCCTTGCAAGGTCTTCTCCATCTTCAAACTCCTCCATAAACGGAGTCAACACTATGGTTGCCCATGGCACCCATAGACTTCAATCTGCAGAAATACTATCTAGAAGTCCTCCTTTGATTATGAAACCTCCTCCAATGAGTCCAAAATGTTCAAAAATGGCTATCTAGCCTCTTTTTGCACCTAATTTGGTCGAAAAATGGAGTAGTTATGACCTCTCCTAGTTTTCCCACTATTTTCTCTACATTTTCCCCAAAATCCAACATCATCCTACAATTTCTCCCACCAAGCACTCTAATTGAGCAACATTTTCACTAAAAATTAGGAGAAGTTGTCACAACTTTAATACATCCTCTAATGCTTAAGTTCTGAAAACTCTGGCCACATGGGGGGCCATGAGCCTGAGGGCTAAGGCCACTGGCCTGCCCTTGCTGGCCCACCCCCCCCACTCCACCTCCCGCATTACTGTTTACACGGTCAGTTGTTGTTATAGTTATCAACAACGGTTACAGTTTTGGGGCCATGGTTAGACCCTAACCATGGTCCATGGACCAGGGTCAGGGGTTAACCATGGTCCCATCCCCCAAATTGCAAACCATACAACTTTAAATATAACTGCCTCCCCCATATGGTTAAGTAACACAGTGCGATGTATTAGTAATGTCGTTGTGTTAGTGTATGGGAGGTTGTGGGGTCAAGCCCGACCTCTTCCCTGTTCGTCATAACAAATTTTGACATGCCACGAGGAGGACACTTTGCAGCCTCAGGCTTAGCCATGTGTCACCTCCTCATTGGCCTGAAACAAAAATACGTGACCAAAAGAATGATGCCACCGAGCCTAGAGAATATTCCAAAGAATATGTCGAAGGAATATACCACAAGAATATAACAAGAATATTCCTTTTTCTAACTGGGCTGTACGGATTCCCAGTCATCATCCATTTCAACACCGCAAAAATTTTACCTATTTGACAAAGTGGACAGAAAGCATTTCAGAGAGCATACGGTTTCTGTTTCATGGGAAACAAGTTGCGCTAGATTCAGGATGAAGAGCACTACGCGGTTGTTTAGGTTCCACACTGTTCTGACAACTTTGAATTTTTGGCAAATTTTGAGCTCTTGATCACTCTTCCCCACTGAAAACTTTTGGTCTTCAAAAGTTCACTTTCAATTGCTCAGCATTTGAAGGTACAGTTCCTTCACTTTTCCAAACTTGATCCAATCAATGATTGTAGTGTCTTTATCTGTACTTGTCTTGGCTTGTTTTCAGGCTGAACTTGAAATATAACCCAACTAAAGAATTCAAGTTCAATGTTCTTCTCGGCTTGTCCATTTCGCTATGTCCATCCACAACAACATCCTTCCCAAGAATAATTCCCATGGCGCTCTTCTACAAAATTCTTATCAAGGATAAGATCCCAAAAAGACTTTGACAAATGAACCAAACAAGTTTCACATAGTGAATACTTGTATAACTGAGTGCTTAACACATTTGTAATATACTAAATGTGTTGCAACTATTCATACAACCATTTTAAAATGATTTCTTAAACTACAAATATAAATGAATTTTACAATATGGAATAAACTTGACTCCTAAATTTTCCATTCAAATTGACTATCAACAAGCTAAGCTAGCATAACAATGCCAAAGAAAACACTATTGCATATAAGTGATTTATTTATGAACATCACTTTTACAAATTGCCCAACTATGGGTATATGCAACTAGTACAAAATAAATATTTACAAAATTTAATTGGGCAAATAGTCCGCCCATTTCTTACCCAACCAGATAAATGAACCCTCTATTTGAACTTTTTCTTCTTCGGGAGTTGCTTCAGGGATGGTCGCATCTTGTGCCACTTTTTCTTTTGTTGCTTGCATAATTTTCTTTCCCTTGCTAGGATGAAGTTGTGGAAACAATTTCCAACACTTCTCGACCCAATGCCCACTGATATTGCAGTGAGTGCAAACATTCTTTTGAGCTTCTCTTGGTTCATATGTCTTTAACCTTGGATGAGATTTTCTCTTTTTAGTCTCAATTCCATTAAACATAAACATCTTCTTGATGATTGTTTTCCTTTTATAGCACTTATCTACACAATGGTTAAATGAAAGGAAAAAGGTGAATGGAAACACATTCCTCAACATGTTATTCAAATTAACATGTTGTTTTACATTATGAAAAGCGTTTGAATTAACAGGATGATTATACCTCTTTTTGTTGTCCTTTGGCTTATGTTTCTTGCGTGAGAAACTTGCACAGAAAGTAGAACTTAGCTTTGTTTCTTCTTCAACTTGTTTATCTCTCTTTGGAGATGTTTTTTACTTCAAGTCCTCATTATACTTGAGGAATCAAGTGGGTTCCAATTCTAGATGCAAATCCAAACATCTTGCCTCCTCTTGTCCTCTTTTATGGAAAAAGGAACACGATACCCATGAGTTGTTTCTAGAAGACTATTCTTCTTTTACAACATATCCTAAGCCTGAATATTTAGGCCTCTCCTTTACCTCAATTGGATTTTTAATGCCTTGATGGTTCACTCCAAGGCCTCCTCCCTTGTAACCCATATTGGTCAATAGCTTGGAACCAATGCCTTTACTATGTTTTTCAAAGGCTACAAATGAATTTACATCAACACTTTAATGTAAAGAAGAAGCATTTAAATTCTTACCATTTTCCTCATCTTTTGATTGACATACAAAGATGTTTTCAAACTCTCTTTTGATTCTAGATGTGTCCTCTTGGACTCTTTGCCTCTCTTCTTTCAGCTCCTTGACTTTGGGTGCTGATAGAACCTCATCCTCCACATCATGTGGACAAAAGGTACAAACTTATACATCTTCCTTCTCTGAGGGACTTTCTACAATCGAATCTTGCATAAGAATTGTAGAAAAAAATGAAGATTGTGGAGAATATGGTCATTCATCACCATTCTTATTACCTTCTTCCTTTAGAGAACATTCTCTTCTTGGAGGTCTAGAGCTTTCACCTTGTAATTTGGTATTTCTCTCTTCATAGAGGACTTTCACCATTTCTGCCATGTCTAAGAAAGGATTTCTAAAAGCCTTCACATCCTCTGACATTCTTGCAGGCTCTTCTCCTTGGGACATGATTATCTTGAAGCTTCTACAACAACTTGAGATAGAACTCGTGGTAGAGATTGTAATAATATTACTCTCCTTTCCAAAACCCTCTCCTCACTTTAGCTTCAAAACACATTCACTTGCAAACAACAATAAATTCCTCCTTGCACAAAGCAAACAACTGCTCTGATACCAACTTGATCTGAATGTGGAATATTATTTTTCTATGCTAAGATCCTCATCAGAACACAAAAATGTGCTTGAGGTTTGTACCCCAAAATAACAAGTAAAAACATGAGTTTTTATGTGTGTTTTCTTAAGTTAATTTCATGAAAAACTTTAAACATGAAATCAAGACACTAAATGGAAGCATGCATCAATCATTAATACCCAAGACATTGTTAAAGGAGTTAATCCCTCATCAGCTACATCTCATTGGATCAACTCTAATGGCATGACCCCTTCTCATTATGCTCAATGTTTAGAAAAGAAGAGTACATAAAGTGCTGAGAAATGGAATGGTTAGTTTCCCCTTCAAAGGAACAACTTCTGCAAGAGTTATCACTCCAAATATAGGTTAACCTACACTCAAAAATGTAAACTTTCAACAAACAAAGACATCTTGCACCAAGACCCCATACTCCAACTTCAAAGAGCATAAACAGTACTACAATCCACTTGAAGTGCATAAACAAGACTCTTCTCCAAAACACAGAGAAAAGAGGAATAAAAGCTACAACACTAATGTAATTGTTGTTTTAGAAAGCACGTAGAGGCTAGAAAACCCTTGCAAGGTCATCTCCATCTTCAAACTCCTCCATAAACTTAGTTAACACTTTGGTTGACCATGGCACCCATAGACTTCAATCTACAAAAATCCTATCGATAAGTGCTTCTTTGATTCTGAAACCTACTCCAATGAGTCCAAAATTTCCAAAAATGGCTATCTAGCCTCTTATTTCACCCAATTTGGTTGAAAACTAGAGAAGTTATGACCTCTCCTAGTTTTCCCACTATTCGCACTACATTTTCCCCAAAATCCGGCATCATCCTACAATTTCGCTTGCCCATATGGTTAAGTATCACAGTGCGGTGTATGGGTAATGTCGTTTTGTTAGTGTATGGGAGGTCACAAGGTTGAGCCTGACCTCTTCCCTATTTGCCATAACAAATTTTGACATGCCACGAGGAGGACACTTAGCGGCCTTAGGCTTAGCCACATGTCACCTCCTCATTGACCCGAAACAAAAACACATGACCAGTAGAATGATTCCACCGAGCCTCGAGAACATTCCAAAGAATATGCCAAAGGAATATACCATAGGAATATACTAATAATATTCATTTTGTTGACTAGGCTATACAAATGCCCAGTTAGCACCTGCAAAAATTTTACCTGTTTGACAAAGTGAACATAACGCATTTTTGGGAGCATATGGTGTCTATTTCATGCGAAATTATTTGCAACAAATTCAGGATGATGAGCACTACATGGTTGATCAGGTTCCACACCATTATGACAACTTTAAATTTTTGGCAAATTTTGAGCTCCTGAACAATTCCTCCATGCCAAACTTCTTTAGTACCTCTAGATATTTACCTTGTGAGATAAAAGTCCCTTTGGGAGATTTTGTCATTTTCAATCCAAGGAAATAAGAAAGATCTCCAAGCATAGAAACCTAAAAATCAACCTTCTTATCTACTGCAAATATGCATGTTAACAAATCTGAATCACTGACAAAAATAATTTCATCAACATAAACAACCACCACTATGAGTTTTCCATCATTATATTTAACATATAAATTTCTATCAGGGGCACCTCTTTTTAATCCACACTTGAGAAGGTAATTGTCCAACTTGGAATACCAAGCCTCAGGGGCTTGCTTGAGACCATACACGGCCTTCTTAAGCTTGTAAACATAATCTAGTTTATCTGTTAGCTAAAAACCATCTAATTGTTCTATGTAAACTGTTTGCTGTAACTATCCATTTATAAAGGCATATTTGACATCCATTTGTTATATTTTGACCTTCTTAAAACAAGAAAATGTGAAAAACATTTGAATTGCCTCTAATCTAGACCTTCAATTTGAGCATAACCTTTGCATACCAATATTGTCTTATTTCTCACCACTTCACCATGGTCATTTACCTTATTTTTGAAGACCCACTTAGTGCCAATGACATTCTTGTTTTTTGGTCTTGGTACAAGCTCCCATATCTGACTTTTCTCAATTTGGTCCAATTCTTCATGCATAGATTTTAACCAATTTTCAATTTGACTAGCTTGTGGAACATCCTTTGGTTCCTCCATGGATAATAGGGTTACATGTGCTTGCATAGGGGGATTGAGTAACTTCCTTATTGTCTGGACTCTTTTTTTTAAATCACCAACAATTGGGTCAGTTGGGTGGTATTTTTGCACATACCTTGAAGGATATTTGGCTTGAGGACTCAAGGGCTCTTCATTGTCTTCTTCTGAAAGTAGCTCATGGTCCTCCTCATCATTGTTGACTAGTTCATTAGAGCTAGCATTTACTGGTTGTTTGAATTCAGGTTTGACATATTCATCAACTTTGACATCAATACAATCAAAAATCCTCTTTGTGTTCTTATTATAGCATTTATAACCTTTGCTTCTTTGAGAATATCCAATAAAAATACCTTCATCAAACTTTCCATCGAACTTACCAAGTTTGTCATCATTCCTCTTGATGTAAAACTTGCTACCAAAAACTGTAAAAGGCTTGACTATTGCAAGTATTCCATACGAAATCTCATAGCGATTTTTGTCACTATTTGGTATGAAATGAACTTTTTTTATTATCACCACTATTGTATGAATAAATTTGGCCCAAAATCTATGTTGAAATTTCCTTTCATCCACCATAACTTTGGCTAGTTGTTTTACAAATTTGTTTGCTCTCTCTATTACACCATTCTGTTGTGGAGTCTCTACTATTGTGAACTGCCTTTTGCTGCCATGATTTTTGTAAAAGTCATCAAAGTCTTTTGAAGTAAATTTACCTCCATTATCAAATCTTATGCTCTTGATTTGCAATCAGTTTCATTTTCATCCATAGCTTTGAGATCTTTGAACTTCTCAAAAGCTTCATATTTCTCACTAAGAAAAGAAACCCACATCATTTTGCTAAAATCGTCAATTATAAGCATGAAATATAGTTTACATGTGGGTGACTATGTCCTTTGTAAAACTAGCTCAAAATTTGCAGTTGCTCAGTGAATTCAAACTCTAAACAATAGACACAAATTTATTCTACTCAATCTACGAAAAGGAAAACATACAATAGAAACCCATGCAATGACATGCAACCGTTCAATCACAATGAGTACAATATTATTTTACTGGGTAACCCCACTGGGATTTTCCCCTCCTGTATTATGTATTAAATCAAATGAGAATATGGATATATTACAATGACAACTTCAATCCTTGAAGCACCACCTACACTGCAATACTAACCTACACTGCCAAAATAGGCCCCACCTTTCCTCCTATTTCCTTGCGCAATCCTTGAGGAAATTAGCTCCTAAAATATAGAACAATTCCCTATTTCATTGCCCAAATCCTGAAGGAAAAAGTCACCTGCTCCAATGCAAAACCTGTACACTCAACTAGTATACAATTGACAATTACAATATGCCTTTTCCTCCACCTCAACTAGGCAATTCAAATTACATGCATGACTGGGGATATTTTTAGTAAATTGATTAGTTAACTCAGAGATAAGTGAGTTAACAACAGTAATATTAATCAATTGAACTCCTATTGACTCTATTCTAGACTAGAGCTCAGATAATTGAGTTTAACTAACAATACCTCCACTAGATTGTTAGATTTTAGCAATCAAATCATGCAAAACTCTAATTCTAGCCTACAAACTCGAATTGGCTAATTTAACTGAATGATTTGGCCATGTCACTCTTGGTAATTGCAACTCAAGTTATTCTGCTGATGTGTAATTTCGAATTTCTCCATTTGATTAAGGCACAAGCCAAATGAAGACTTTTCTTGCTACAATTTAACACTCCCTCTTAGCAAGAAAAGGGTTCTTAACCACCCCAATACTACTCTTATGGAACTCGAACTTGCCTCTTGACAAAGCCTTTGTATAAATGTTTGCATCTTTCACCTTTGTGGGAATGGCGTACTGCAACATGATGATCCTCCTCTACACGCAATCTCTCAGGTGATGGTACCTCATGTCTATATGCTTGAACCTAGCATGAAACACTGGATTTTCAGAGACTTTGATACAACTCTGATTATCACAACGGATCAATGTAGGATCCATCCCCTAACTGAAGAGATCAACCAGTATCTTCCTCATCCAAATTTCCTAGCATGTTTCTTGACTAGCAACCATATACTTAGCCTCTACTGAGCTAAGTGCTACAAATATTCATTTCCTACTATACCAAGAAACTTTTGTTGACCCAACATTCAAGATAACTCCTAATGTTCTCTTCATGTCTGATGGAATCATTGCCTAATCTATATATTTGAAGCCTTGTGTTATCACTGAAAAGATTTCAAAGGAAAAGGGTAAGGTAAGGGAGAATTGGTCTTGGTTATTCTCAAGTTCCTTTCATGCATAAGAAGCACTTGGCAAACTCAGGGTCAGCATACATCAGAGTTCTTTGAAGGCTCAAGCAAGGCATGTAAGGTAATCCTAAATTTGGATATAGATTACATTTTGAAAGTTTTTCTTGAAGAATGGTGTTTATTGTATTCAGTTTTGAACAAGCTTCATGACATGTGGAGAAACCCATTGTTACATATTGTAATTTGATGGACCATTTTTGTAAGACAAAAGGAAATATTTTTGAGGATGGGCAGCTGAAAGGGACTATTTACAAGGTATAAACATCAATCAAAAGGTAAATTTAAGAAATGAAGTCATATCTCACATGATTTTGGA
>APFE030439199.1:373491-412126 GCA_000404065.3 Pinus taeda
CTAAAAATCCCTTTTGTAGGGTGCGATGAGCGAGAGCAGACAAATGGCAGAGGCAGTTTGCTAGGTGGAAACCGAGAGGATCTTCTAGAAAATGCTCATATGACACTTGCCTCTCTGAATTCACCCAGGGATGAGTAAGAGATCAAAAAATCTCCAAGTGGAAGCAAGAACTATCAGTGAAATGACACTAATAAAAATCCCAGAAGCTGACTCACCCACCTGCAAATATCTATATATGGATCCCTCATCCTAGAGATCCAAAGGCTGGAATTTTGTATTTTGTAAGGAAGTGCTATTGGTTTCTCTGTGAAGCATTGTATTGTTGGGTGATCTAAGCTTTTCATTAGGTGAAGAGGGCTTTCATGCTAGGAGGATGGCAATGGATCAGATAGCTTGGTTGTAATCCTCTCTTCTATTACTTCTATCAATAAAGCTATTTGAGTTTTCCTCCATCTACTTGTATGTCCCTGAATCTTTTATTTGTGTATGCATTTGTATAGTTAATATACATCTGATCCTATGTTGTTTATGGTTATAGATCTCTATGCTTTGATGGTATTTTGCTGCTTTGACTCTACAGGTGTTCTTTGAAGCGGGACAAGTGAGAAAAGAGTGGCGAAAGCTCTATCAAGGGAGAGAGGAAACAAGCAAGGAGCCAAGAAAAAAACTGAGGTTGGTACTCTCTGCTTCTCTCTCATCTATCTCTCATAAAGGTAAATGCAAGTAACTTTAGTTTGCTTGTTTCTAAGATAGTTACCCGTCTTAGTGGGACTAGCAGCTCTGAATGGACACTAGTTTTCCCGATAACAACGAGGTGCCTGCTTGAGACCATAAAGTGCTCTCTTGAGTCTACACATATGTGTCTCCCTATCAAATGTCTCAAATCACTCAGGTTGCTCGATGTAGATCTCTTCCTCAACTACTCCATTGAGGAAGGAATTCTTAGCATCCATTTGGTGGATCTTCCACCCAAACTGTGCTACCAATGCTAGTATGAACTTGATATATTAATATCTTGCCACAGGGGAAATTGTATTCTCATAATAAACTCCCTCTACATGTGAGAATCCTTTGGCCACAAATCTTTCCTTGTGCTTCTCATCACTACCATTGGCTTCATGTTTCACCTTATACACTCACCTGGAGTCAATAATAGATTTTCCCTTAGGTCTAGGCACAACCTCCCAACATCATTCTTCATGATGGGGGCATACTCCTCCACCATGGAATTTACCCACACCTACTGGGAAATTGCTTCATCAAATGAATAAGACTTAGAATCAATCATTTTTTTCATGAGCTCCATATATCTAGTAAATTTGTCTGGTGATATCCTCTATCTATGCAAGGAGCTAGTATCTCCAACATGCTCCTCAACATCCTACACCAATCTATCTGCCTCCCTAGTTCTCTTCATCCCTTCTCTGGAAGGCTCTGTGTGTGACCCGCTCTCTACTCCTCCACATGTGGTTTCTCCACAACATCTTGTGGATATGACTGGGGCACCTCATTTGGAGATATAAGCTCCTCTTATGGTGGAATGCTCAGCTCTCGCTCTAGGGATATTCTCATGGCCTTCTCTTCATCAAATCAGACATCTCTCCTTATCACAGTCATCCTGAGTAAAGGCATATACACTCGATAAATATGAGGTTTCTCTGTGTATCTTACAAAGATCCCCCTTTCTACAGTAGGCACCAACTTTTCCTTGCTATCTTTGGAGACATGACAATAGACAATGGATCCAAAAATATGAAAGGAGGAGACATCTAGCTTCCTCCCAAAGAAAGCCTCTTCAGGTATGATCATTCCAATAATTTTGTGAGGGTTGTTGTTCTGCAAATAAACAAATTTGTTACATGGTTTTTTCCACAAGTATCATGGCAAGGGCCTTGATCATGCAACATTTCTCTTACAGCCCCTACAATGCTTTTATTTTTCCTCTCTAACACCCCATTTTGTTGTGGGTTGTGAGGTGCATTCAACTCCCTTATAATATCCTCTTGACACATAATTATTTTAATGCATTAGACACATAATCTCCTCCATTATCACTTCTCAGGGATTTAATGTTTTGTCCAGTCTCATTTTCCACTAAGGCTTTCAATTCAACAAACTCTAAATAAACCTCATCTTTCTTCTTCATGAAATAGATCCAAAATTTGTGGGAAAAATCATCTGCAAAGATCACATAATACCTATGCTTTGCAATTGAGATTGTAGAAAATGGTCCACACACATGTGAGTGAACTCTCTCCAATATGGCCCCATCTCTATCTCATCCCTGGAAAGAGGATTTAAGATATTTTCCAAGAGTGCATCCCTTGCAAACATCATGTTGATCAAGGGTGAATTTTAGAAGTCTAATGGTGCTTTGCTGCATTATTTTCAAAGCTCCATGGTGTAGGTGTCCCATGTGCCTATGTTAGCTCTCTCCAACATCTCAGCCCTAAACATGTTCTACCTTACTACTCTTTGTAGCGCATGCATCCACCTCTAGCTTGTAGAGATTTTTAACCCGAACACAATTTTTTTTTACTTGTTCGGTAGAAACATGCTTCAGATAAGATTTCCCCTTACAGAACACCACATCATATCCACAATCTTCAATTACATCTATAGAAACTAATTTATTGTTCAGACCAGACACATACATTACATTCTTTAGGTGAAGAAGATAGCCAGACTCCCTCTTGAAGGTGATAGTGCCAATCCCTTTGGTGTTATACCTCCCATCATCTCCAAGTTTTAGGTCTAATTGTAGGTCCTTCTCCTCTAGGTTGCCAAAGAACTCCTTATTTCCTGCTATATGAAATGAAGCACAAAAATGTAAGTATCATACACTGGCTCGTATATTACTTTCCATGCATGCAATGAGGCAGAAATCAAACTCGAATTGTGATGTGAGATAATCACCTCATGTTGCTCCTACAAACTTCTTACTAGATTTCTTGTGCAGACACTTGGTTGCATAGTGTCTGTATTCATGGTAGTGAAAACATTTGATTTTACTGAGGTCTTTGTTATTTCCATGGTTCTATATGGATTGTACCTTGTCTTGGGCCTTCTTGCCCTTAGTCTTATTTCCTTTTCTTGCTAGAGAAAAATTTTATTCCTCCTTAGATTTAGATGTCACACCATCTCTAGTGTTTCGTATGATCTCCTCCTCCACCAAATAAAACCAAAGTCTCTCCCAATCTAGTATATTGTCTCTTCCAATAACCAAATCATAATAGTTGTGCCAAGATTTCAGAAGACCAAGGAGTGCTAACCTCACAAGTTCGTTTCACGACACATTTTCTCCAACTCCTCCAATTTCATCTCGAGCCTGAGTGAATATGGATAGGTATTGAACAATAGTTTCATTTTTACCCATTCGAATGTTGCAGAGCTTGTCTCTCATTGCAAATTTCCTCGGAACAATGCTTCTTTGGAATATATCTGTGAGAGTTTTCCACATTGCAAAATAAGTCTCCTTGTAAATGTGAATTTGAAACCACATGATCTTTGACACCCTCCAAAATAATCCTCCTAGCTTTTATTGTGTCTTTCTTCCACCAAGCAAGTGATTGTGCATCAAATGCTGCTAGTTTTGAAATATCATTTTTTGTGTATTCCAGTACTCCATTGTCATCCAGGAAAACTTCCATATTGTCTTTCCAAGAACAACAAATTTAGGTTCCCTCCAATGCGTACTCAAGCCTCAATCCATTGAAGGACTTTTTTCCTGCATTGAAGAGAATCTGCACCAAAAACTCTGCAAATCGAAATTTCTCTGTGAGAAGATCTGGAATCTAGTTTCTATGTAGTCTTCAAGATATTTTATACCATGTATAAATAGCTCAAAATTTTTAGTTCTTAATGAATTTAGATTGAAAACAATAGACACAAATTTCTTCTACTGAATCTATGAAAAGGAAAACATACAATATAAACACATGCAACCATTCAATCACAATTAACACAACATTTTTGCTAGGAAACCCAACTGGGAAAAACCCCTCCTTTGTTTTGTATTAAATCATATGAGAATATGGATCTATTACAATGAAAACTTCAATCCTTGAAGAGCCACCTACAATGCAATATTGATCTCCACTTGCTCTAACCAACACTTAGCAAAAATAAGCATCATCCTTCCTCCTATTTCCTTGTATAATACTTGAGGAAATTATCTCCTAAATGATAGGAGAATTCCCTATTTCCTTGTGCAAATCCTAAAGGAATTGATCACCTTATCCAATGCAAAACCTATACACTCAAGTAGTATACAATTGACAATTATAATGTGCATTTTCCTCTACTTCAACTAGGCAATTTGAATTCCATGCATGACTAGGGATATTTTTAGTAAATTGATTAGTTAACTGTGAGATCAATGAGTTAACAACAATTACTACTACTCAACTGAACTCCTATTAACTCTATTATAGACTAGAGCTCAGATAATTGAGTTTAACTAAAAATGACTCCACTAGATTGCTAGATTTTAGCAATCAACTCTTGCACAACTCTACTTCTGGTCTAAAAACTCAAATTGACCGATTTAACTAAGTTATTTGGCCATGTCACTCAAGACATAAACATTACTATATGTTCTCACAATTTCAACCATTATTTCACCTATTGTTGTAGACTTGATTTGACAATTTTTAGCTTGAAAAGTCACATCATAGCCTTGATCACACATATGAGACACACAAAGAAAATTATGTTTCATCCCATCAACAAATAAAGCCTTCTTGGCTTTACCTCTTCCATTTGACATATTGACAAATCCTTTACCAACAATATTACCAAGTGCATTGTTACCAAAGTTTACATTATCCTTTTCAACTATTTTCCATGTCAAGAATTTTCTTCTGTCTCTTGATATGTGCCTAGAATATCCGTTACCCACATACCAGTGACTGCCTTAATTCTGAGCATACAAAACGATATCAAATTGTTTTTTTCTCTCTTTTTCTTTCTAGAACTTGGGCTCTTGTTTAATTTTCTCAATAACTGGTTTAGGTATCTTATCCTTAATTCTACAATAAACTTCTCTATGTCCAAAAGTTTGACATTTAAAACATTGCATCAGATTTTTCAAGGGAGAAAAATAATTATTTTACTTGGGTCTATTATTCTTCTATCTAATATGTTGATTTCTTCTTCTTTCTCTAAGCTTCCTATAGGATAAATTCACTTTGAAATTTGCTGCTTTATGGTCATAAGTGGTGCAGATAAAACAATAACCTGGAAAAATATCAACATACCTAGAAAAGTGTCTTCTATTACTTTGTTGGGATGAATTTTGTGTGTTTCGATTTCCCTTTCCAACATTTTTATTTGCAAAATTTATCTCTTTAATTTTTTGTTGTTGATTCTTCCTTAACTGGTTATTAGGCTACATGGTGTCTTTGTCTTTTTGTTGATGCACAATTCCTCCTTTTACTGCTGGTACAAAGGTGATTGATTTACTACCCTTTGATTCTACTACTGTGATGGATTCAACCTCAAATCCTATACCACTTCGATATTTGGAGACTCTTTATACTTCAAAAATCTCATTTATATTATCAGTCACTTTTCCAAACTTTTGATTGAATCTCAGTTGGGTTTTTGCCTTTTCTAATTCTTTTTTCAGCAAAATAATTTGACCCTCTAGCCTTTCACAATATTATTTCTTCTCACTCAAATGCTGATTTAAGAAATCCTCGAATCTTCTTGCCTAATTCAATTTGCAGGAGTAATGGTTCAATAACTTCAGCCTTTTATTGAATCAATGACTCCTTCTGATATTTATTTTTCTTTCTCAGCCTTTCAATTTCTTCAAGTGCACTTACTAGCTCTCCTTCCAGATCTACTTCAATGTCTTCTTCAATATAATTAATGGCTTCAACTTACAGATTGTCTATAGCCATAAGTATGGATTCTTTTGGACTTTCATCATCTCTATCCTCATTTGAGGATTGGATAACTTCACTTTCAGAGGAGATGGCTTCTTGAATATAGAGACTCCTCTTCTTAGCCTTCTTTCTCTCTTTTTATACTTTCCTAATTTTTTCTCTTGTATCATAGTCCTTCTTCTTCTTTTTAGGACACTTTGAAGTATAGTGACCAAATTTGCCACAATTAAAACACTTAAAAGGTAGCTTAACTTTATACTTACCCAAGCCTATTTTGAGATTCCTCACAAACTTGGCATATTCTTCATTTGACTCACAATATGAATCATCATGCTATTCCTTGGGCTTCTGATCTACTTTCAAGGATGACTCTTTTGTTGTAGGTTTGCAATTTGAAATTTTCATCTCATAGTTAGTGAGTGTGCCAAGTATCTAATCTAGAGTCGGAGTATTCATATTGGTCATCTCTTCAATGGTTGAAACCTTGGGATTGAATCTTTTAGAAGAGATCTTGACACTTTTTGAACTACTATTGATTGTTCCAATTTGCATCAAGGCCTCTTATGGTGTTCAAAACCTCATTAACTCTTAAAAAGTACCTTGAAATATCTTCATCATCATGCATCTTCAAAGACTCGAATTGCATTCTAAAAACTTAAATTTTAGCTTGCTTTACCTTGTTGTCACCTTCATAGAAACTACCCATCTTGTCCCAAGTTTCTTTGGAAGTTGTGTGGTCCATTACTTTGACATGTTCTAATTTAGGTAGAACAACAAACATGGAATTCATGGCTTTAACATTGCATGTGAACTCCATCTTCTGATCTTTCATCATTATTGCTGGAGGCTTTTGATATTATTCTTTCACAACATCCCATACATCATCTCCAAGTGATTGAATTTAGGTTTTCATCCTTACTTTCCAAAACACATAGCTTTTTCCATTGAACATAGGTTCCCTATTGGTAAATCCCCCTTCCTGGTTTTCCATAGTCCTTGATCTTTCTTTTAGCTATTAAATTGATATGAAGTAAGAAGGATTTGATACCAATTGTTAGAAACCAAGACAATACTAAGAGGGGGTTGAATCAATATTGTAATAATTTTATAAAATTTCTTTCACTTGCAATGATATTAGGACACCAATAATTTTTTTATCAATTAATTTAGATGAGCATGACAAGAATCAACATAACTAACACAAATAGTACACGTAGATTCTTCAAGTTTTTTCTACAATCTCTTCATAAGGCATGCTACAACTTGTTGTTACAAAATTTTATGGCTACAACCAACAAGAAGCTACAAATCCATGATTTATTAGCTACAATTGAAAGGAGATCAAACCCCTGAAAATTTACCAACAACTATTGAAAGGAGCTACAACTTGTTGTTACAAAATTTTATGGCTACAACCAGCAAGAATCTACAACTCCATGATTTATTAGCTACAATTGAAAGGAGCTCAAACCCCTAAAAATTTACCAACAACTACTGAAAGGAGCTACAACACTTGCTCTGAAAGATACAACTTGCTTGGCCTCAATGATTGATATTTCATACATTTTCAAATAAGAGCCGTGAATTCCACATCATTTTACAAAAACAAAACAATTTATCTCTTCAAATGCTCACCAAAACACCTTCAACAATCTCTGATTATTGAGAAACTCACCATTCACACTAATAGCCTCAACTCACACATTTCTACAACATTTTTTTTTGAATTTATCAATCGATTATGCTTATAAATAAATTTGCTACTAAATTAAGATTCTTTTCTTTTTAGTTAACTTCACTTTATTCTTTGCATGGATCCCTCATTTTTGGCTTTCTCCTTATTCAAATGGCTCTTCTAAATATGATCTACAAGCCTTCAAACACTTATTGTTGTTTAAAACTCAATTTCCGAGTTAAACTGCTAATTTAAGCTATTTTGGAACATTATAGAGTTTAGCTAGGAATTTAGCTACAATTCCAACTTTGGCTAAACTCCAAATATAGGAAAAGTGCCAAATATTGTGCCAATAACATCCATGCCACTGAATTTGTCCTTTAAGTCCCTGGCACAAGTGCAATGGCCCTTTTTTTTCCATAATACCAAAGTGCTATGACCACTTCCTTAGTCCTTAAGCGCTTCACTATCCCACGCCTTCGGTCATGACTTCCACATAGAACCAAGTCCTGACACTTGTGCCTTGTCCCCCGATGCCTTTACCTCAACGCTATTTTATTGTGCCCCTTTAAACTTTCGGGGGTCATGCTGTTGGTTCGATGTGTCTCGTGGGGCTGCCTATCCTCTTCTTTCATTGTACATTGTTACCTTCTTTTCTACCACTATTTTCTACACCTTGTCATCTTGTTGGTTCCTTCTTTGCACTCATAAATTACCTCTAGAGTTAATCTATATGGATGACAAGTCTCGATTGGGTCCACCGCTACACTTGTGCATTAATAGAATGCTACTTGGGTTGAGTTGGCTCTAACTTATGCCACGTCTACCACTACCTCGTCATCCTGATGAACCCTTCGCATGTACTACTCAAACCTTCTTGGGATGAGCATACAAGGTGACGTCATGCTCATGCCATTAGTACCACGTGGTGCTCTATGAGTGGTTTACATGTCACCCAGAAATGGCCCACTAGGCTACCCAAAACCACCAAATATGCATGCCACATGTCCTATGGTCTGTATTGCTACATCACCTGTATTGAGGTCATCTTTGGCCAACCAGATGTTGCCATGTGTCTTATCAAAGAGGAGAGAGAAAGGGTCCCAACACCTTGGTTTGTGAAAATTTTCCTTATAAATTCTTTTATGGGTCCCAACCATTCACTGCGTTGCCTCTTCACCTTGCACTCCATTGCCCGACCCTGCTCCAAAAACTATTTTTGGTTTGCGCTGGCAAAACCAATCATTCTAACACCCTTTTTCATGGTTTGTGGTATTAGAGGGGGAGGCTGTCAAAGTCAATATCCATCGTTGATCACAAGATCGACAATATGGGAAAACCACCCATTTTGACACCCCCCTTGTGCATTAACTCTTTCACTTGTTGACCCGTCAGAACTATATTTGATGCACTGGTGGGATGTGTGGGGCCCGATCCACTAGTGAACATGCACAACGTTCAATTTTCGCCTCCCGCTCTAAAATTCTGCCAATCAATGCGGTTACCACATATGTTAGAGCAACGTCCACCCTCACTCACATAATCCCGACTGTCACCTTATGTCATACTTTTCCAACCTTTTCCATCTTTGTCGCCTTTTCCAAAATTTTCATGTTCTACTATGCTTTTCCATCAATAACAACACATTTCTAACATACTAAAGGTGTGTTGTTTAAATTTCTCATTTGAATGTGGCTTTTTAAATTTTATCATGTATGTTTTGTGCAAAGAAACCTCAAAATGAAAAGTAATGAATATGATTCTCTACTATTAAAAATGGACAAAATGTCTACAAACCATTAATACCAAATTTACATATAGGTTGGCAGCACTAGAAGTTCGTATTTTATCACTAGAACATCATAACGAATTGTACAAAATGGTGGCCACAGTGTGCTCTATGTCTATATGTTTAATATTTTGTACCCTGGCATCTTGATGATTTTACATAGTTATTGATGATCACAACAACAATATTTGATGGGTAGAAACTAGCCTAGCTAATGAGACTTCTAAAGAATTGAACTATACATATCAATTATGGTGTATCGTGTATCCAAAGGGATTAATTATTAACACCACTTTCAATCTGATCGGCATCTTCAACATTTGTGGTAAAACCCCCTCTTTTTGTGTCTTTGTTTGGTGTTTTTTGTAGGAATGTTTCTATTTTTGGTGTCAATTTCTTCATCTTCGTTGGGAGGTGTTTTACCTTAAATATTTAGCATTCCTTCTAGACAATAACAGTGAACTTCCATTTGATTATATACCATTTGAACCCTTATGTCCAATTGTTTCTCTAGGTGGATGGCTTGTTCCAGCAGTTTACAAATTTGCTCATTATTTCGATCCAAGCAAGTGTTTCATTCACAATTCTCAGATAACATCATCTAAAATGAGATTTCACATTTCTCAAGCCTTTGCAAACATATCATCATCATTATTATTATTTCAATAAATTGGATTTATAGGTATTCATTTTCATGGTGAACCCTTTATTCTAGCTTCAAACCCATATTTAAGGGTTTGACTATAACAATTAGTTTTAAAAAAATTCGATAATACAATATTTGAATTGTTGTGGCCATTGTTTCCCTAGGTCGATGACCTATTACAACATGGTTCATATCTGTTGGTTTTCAATTCAAGAAAATTTTTAGACCACAATTCTCAGAAAGCATCATCTAAATGGGATTTCGCGTCGCTCAAGGACTCATAAACTTATCACCATCATCATTATCATCACCGTTATTTCAATAATATGAATTTACAACTATTGATTTTCATGGTTAGCCCTTTATTCTAGTTTCAAACCCATATTCAAGGGTTTGGTTATACAAAATAGTCTTAGAAGACACAAAATATCTAAATAAACTCAAAAAGTGAACATACCCATTAATTTTTTCTTTAAAAGTATAATTTCTTAAATTTTCAGAAATGTTTTATTTCCTTTAAAGTAAGGCATTTATTTTGTAAGATAACCCCTTAATCTAGCTTCAACCTTGCATTCAAGCAACTAGTTGGAACAATAGTTTCATGGAATGGAATTAACTAAATTGTGTTTGATGACACAATAATAGTCTAGGGAGGTTTTATTGAGTATGGAAAGTTGAATAGAGTGGGATCAATTAAGATTAAAATGGTTGACAAGGAATATGTGAATGAAATGGAAGGAATTTTGATTAAAATGTTGTACCATTATTAGGTTAACATTGTTTCAGGTTAATAAAATCTCTAAAACGTGTTATTAGATCAAAATTGGCCCTAGATAAAAAGTCCATATTGATTAGTGCCTTAGAGTGTTTTTTGATTGATTGGTTCCTTTAATTTTTAATATAAATAGATATGTACATAAACTTTTTATAAAGTAAAGTCACGATGCCATCACAAAAGACCCACTATGCTAATATTAGTCCTTTGGTAATAGAAATAACAAATGAAGAATTCATTTAGTATTTGAACAATGATAATATCAAACAAGTTCAAGGCCCAATTTTAACCAAAATTCCAATAAGAATCAACAATAAGGATCCCAACATCGAGTGGAAGAACATCATGGTCCTTGGGGATTGGAATTTAACAATAACCAATAGGCTTGGACCAACAATAATTAATTCCCAACCACGACTTATGGGTTTAGAGGGCGTTTTTCCCTTAGAAATGACAAGTGGATTGTAGGGAACTTATCATTTTTATATATGGGTTGGATGGTTAACTATTCTCATGTTTCCTTCTCTCTCTCACTGCTTGACCACATATTGTTGTGGCTTCCCTTGTGATTGCTATCACTAAATTGAGTGGGTTGGAAGTGGTAACTATCATAGTGGAAAGTAACACATTTGTACTTGATGTACAATTTACTGACAAATGTTAGAAGTGCTAACTATCAAAGCAGCTAATACAACATTCTTATTGGTCATATAGTTCAGTCAAAATATACTGCAAATACAACCATTATCCTAAGCTACTTTCAAGAAGGCTTCCATACATCCGTTAGAAGCATAAGTGAAATTTTTTAATCCTTTCATTTTAAAGGAACATGTAAGGGTTTTAATATTAATAAAAGTTGGGTTATGGGCTAGAACCCTTACACCGAATTTTTGATACTAAATTATTGATATCAACTGTCCATTTAAAATGGTTGATAAATCTAGGGATGCATATCATTCTTATGCTAAAAACATGGAAACTATAAACTCTACAAAAAGACCGAAGTATAAAGCAACATTTACAAATATTATAGAGAACTAGAGTTATAAAATATAACAGAAACTATCCAGAAAAAAGAAAAAAGAAAAAAGAAAAAAAAAATCATTAACAAATACCTTGACCAACAACACCAGACTCCCTCGGATAATAAGTTCTCTTACTTTCCATTGCAATGCCAAAGCCAACTTTTCCCAAGTCTTGCTACATGTCACCTACCTTTGCGATCTCCAACGCTGATACCTGAGCATTTAGAGACTGTACCTCCTCATGTAGACCTTCCATCAATTCCTCCATATCAGAGTGATTCCTAAGAAACTTAGCCTCTAGAAAGAGATGAAAGGAACACCTCTACCTTTCAACCATATCCTCCAACTTTTTAATAGAGTCCAAGAGCACTTGAGTTGCATACAATAACATGTCTAAAACCACTCTAGTGTTAGCATTCTCCAAAGATATCAAATATTTCACCATTTGAAAACAAATACCCAACACCCAATGAAAAATCCATCTAATAAGAAACCTCCGCACTCTAATGCAGGCATGAGATAGTGGAAATTTATTAATTTTAGGGGATGAATGACTCAATAAATAAGCATAATTAAATCCATGGAATGATCCAAATAACAACCTGAATTGTGGAGCCATCCAAAAATCCTCATTTGGATAAAGAGTTGATGACTGATGAATACTATGGGACTTCAACATTAAAGCCATCCCACTTCTCAATAAATTGAACTTCGTGACCAAGGAAATCCACAACAAATCCCGACATAAGAAATTTAAGTAGAAAATATGCTCAATATTGAATATTAATGTGATATGACACTTGTAGACAATAATACGACACCAAGAAGGAATCATATGGGTTCGTGGTTGAAAAAGGAGAGGCCATCAGATCCCAAGACCATTCAAGATCTGAAGATGAGCCATGTGACATAATTGTTGGAAAATTAAGAAAGACAAAATATTTATAATTAACATTTTCCATACATAACATTTACTTGTGATATTTAGTTCTTCTTTGATTATTAATATTATTTTCTCATCATCAAATAAATGCCAAAATAAATAAATATCACATGAACACAAGAAATAATCTCCAAGCTAGGGAAAAACCCCTCTAAGGGGAAAACCCAAAATAACCTTCTCTTCTTATAGAATAATTCCAAAAGAGACTTCTATGACCGAGAAAGAAGACCCTTAGCTTCCTCCAAGACACAAGATAACCTGCTAGATAACCTAGGAGATCTTCAAGTTGAGGAACAATACAGGAATTCTCCATGAAAATGGTTTCTTAGTCATCTCATGCCTGAGGTAACCCTAGGTCCCTTACATGAAATATATTTCCACCTTTGCATGCCCTTGACTCTCTTGTTATAGACGTTTGTGCCTCCTCCAAACCGCATACCACAAACTCATATATGTGATCTTATTGTCTACCAAAGGAGGTCGAAATCATCCCTTTATATAGCCTTCTCATGTGGCTTTTCAAGCCTAACCAAGGCTGACTTTAATTTCGTGAACGAATTGATCCTTTGAAGTGTCTAGACTCTTCTAAAATACAAAATAATGTTTATTTCTTTGATACGTGTGGCCATAAAGGTATTTTACAATGTAATAACGACCTTTGACTCTTAACAAACCATATAAGAATGCAATCGATGCTTTGACCTATTGACCATTTACCCAAGCATGAAACCCATGCTTTATAAATAATTTCCTTTTACAATTTTCTTTTTTCTTTTGATCAATACATAGAGATTACATCATGAGTCAAATGATAATTATGAATACCAAAACTAGTTAAATTCTTCAACTCTCCCTCTTAACTAGGGATGTATTCATAATGGTACAATGACAATACTCCTTTTGAATTTTTTTTCATAACATGAGTCAGATTGATAAGCCATCTTGTAAGCATCAACATTATGATCAACCAAGATTGTCTCTAAGCCCTAAATATACAAGCTCTACTTCATTCAAGATCATTATGTTGGGAATATTTATGTGTCATACCACACTACCTCTGGAAGCCACATATGCCATTCAGATGTCCACAAGGTATGTCCTTTTAGGACTATCCTTATCTTGGATTCCTGGTCATGAATCCTCAAGGAATATTAGTCCTCTCCGCCCACTCTTATTTTAGATAATTGTCATATAGTCAAAGAGTGTCAGTCCACGAGACTATTTCCTATCTTGGACTCCCAATCCTCAAGGAGTACCAATCTTATATGCTTATCCAATCCTCTGAATGCCATTCTTTCCTTATGGCATTCACTAAGAATTACGACTATTAGTCCTCGTCTAGTGCATGAAACATAAGTATATGAACTATCCACCATCACTCCCTCTCAAGTAGGGAAGATATCCTGCTCCTATTCAAGGAGACTCCTTTTACTGCCTCTCAAATCTAGAGGAGATTTGATACTTCCAAAATTTCTCCTACTTGTCTTTTAAACAGATACCAGTTAATCAAATCTTGCATGGCTCCCTCTTTCCTCCACAACTCATTATACCGAGAATGCTTCCTTTCTTGGTATCACAAGTCATGGAGTCATACTCTAATGACAGGTTCTAGGTCATCCATTTTTCACATCACTTTCATCTTGTCTTCATTCATGACGACATTCTATCAAGCCTTCCCAGAATTCAAGTTGAGGATAGTTTCCTTGAAAGTGATATTCCTTCTCCTAGCACAAACTTTGACCTTCAAGTTATATTCTTACATTGCTAACTTCCAATCCAAGATGATAACATCTTGATATGCATATTTTTTAGGTATCAGAGATTGAGTTCCTCTCCATATTCCTCAAGTACACAGTTGAACTTGCCTCAACTATCATCAAGAATAACTACAACATTCCTCCAGGTAGCAAAACAATATGTTAACTATATAAACAATACTAGATATTAACAACAAACTTACCTTACAATGATTAACTTCTCAACAAGGCATCAACATCTTTATGGTACATCTCCAAATGAGTCTACCTTTATGCACTAGAGTGCCCAAGGATCCAACTTGATTACCAAGTTACCATTTTATTCTAGAGATCATGTTAGATGTTGAACATGTAAATTATAATGAGAAAGTCTTCGACATTCCATTATTTCTAGAGTAAGTCAATTACATCTTCCTAGGCCTCACAATGACTAACTTTTATGGCAATATTTATATGAGTGCTACCTAGAAGTTATATCAAATATACATTCCTATTCTTTCATACAATCATCTATATATTAGAACTTAAATGAATTAGCATCTCATTTTTAAAGAAAGTGGGTCTCTCCTTATGAGACTACAACTCAATCAACTGCAATCCATCATCCTTCAAGAGAATTGTCATGATGCTTCTTCCTAGAACCTCCAAAGTGATGGTTCTTATAGGATCCTCCTTAGCATAATGACTACCTCTAACATAATGTTGGATAATGAAAGGATGAGCGTTATGAAAATTGATCTCAAACTTTGAAAGACTAGATGATTTTTATAAAGAAATCCAATCAAGTAGACTCTAAATATGCTACTATCACATGATGGCATACTAAATCATAAGAATATAATAACGCATGCTTACTACTTCAATGAAATTGATAGCATCAATATTTTCAGGATCCTTACAGTCCCCTCCTTCCATCATGCTCACCAAAGCACAAGGTTTTCTTTGCTTCTCATTGTGCTTCCTTTATTTTGTACCTGCATTATTCACTCATAAGTACCACCAAGAAAAATATGGCATGTTCGAGAGTATGATGGAAATTTCATCAATCTAGGGATTTCATAGAATCCTAGAGGATGAATTCATAAGGTTTTCATAAGCAAACCCTAACCAAATCTAGGGACATGATGTCATACCCTAGACTTCATTCAATTCCATCCTTGTTAGGATTTTCCATACACCCTAAACTACCTACAAACCCTAGAAATCAAGAGTTATGGTTTCTATGAGGGAAAAATCAAATTAGGGCTAGGGTTTCCATTTGACTCAGGTTTCCAAATACCATCTAGAGTTTACAATCCCTAGATACCAATATCATTTAATAAGATTAAGACTACAAATCCTAGAATCAAACATCTCACAAAACCATCAAACAATTCATGTTAGACCCTTTATTCATTTATGCATAAAAAAAATGTACATACCTCATGACTATATACCTTAGTCAACTAGAAACTGCTACAAAGTGCTCTCCTTGATTTCATTGTCCAAGGCGTTTTCACTTGCATTGTTGCTACGACCTACCTACTATTTTCAAGAGTGAAAATGACAAATCCAAATTCCGCCGTCTAATGATCTTGAGAGTGCCAAATAGGAGTATTCTTTCTATGAGACGAATTTCGTTTTCTCATGATGACTTACAAATGTTTCTATTGACTTTAAATAAGTGACTTATATTGTCCTTTCAAGTTTGGTGTATGTACTTCTACCAGCTTCAAAATTCCACAAAAGTCTCCTTTTAAAAATAGGTTTGGTACATATCTTAGACTTTTGGACAAATCATGAGAAACTTGTTGTTTTCTAGAAAAACCTTCCAAACTTATTTCACAAATTTTTTCTCTTACAATCTTGGTTTTGAGCATATATTTGCTCCTCAGTTAGGGCTTTAGGACTATTTTTTCCTTGGGCTGATATTTCTTTTCAAAACAATCCTAAACTTCCTCTAAACTACTGTGTCAACCCCTTATTCAATACGACCTACACTTAATTATTTATTTGAGATTCTAGTCTTTAAAGAAAGGGATCTTGACCCTTCATTAAATGCTACAGGACCATGAGGATAAAGCTTCCTTAGGAATTATTTTCAACCTTCCCAACTCTTTGGCCTTCTAGCACAGGTATGCAACCTAGATTATTTGACTAGGTATTCTCTTTGCTAGTTGGGAAATGCGAATAGACCACAAAAAAGTTATTCTTCATTGAGTATATGCACATAATCCTTAAAATGATAATATGGTTTTATTGACATCAGGTCTAATTTTTATGGCTAGACTATATCATATGCCTCCTTCAAGCATTCACTCCATCACAGGGATACGCTTCCTTTCAGACCACACTTAAATAGTCATTTGGAAGTGAGGGTTTAAGATTTGAGGCTATTGGTTCTTCACCTCAGAGATTTTCGACCCATACACAGAACATTCGACCTCTTAAATAAGTGTACAAAACTTCAGCTCTATGACAAAGGTTTGATCTTTCTTCAATTACTTTAGCCTTCAAGGAGACTGCAAGCCTCCAAACCACAATGATCTCTTTAGTTGCCAGTGTCTTGACCTAAGCTTTGATACCATGTTGGAAAATTAAGAAAGGAAGCATCTTAATACTTAACATTTTCCATACATAACATTTACTTATGATATTTAGTTATTCTTTGAATATTGAGCTTATTATCTCATCATCAAATAAATGCCAAAAAAATAAAGATCACATGACAACAAGATAGAGGCTCCAAGCTAGGGAAAAACCCCTCCAAGTGGAAAACCTAAAAGAATTCTCTCTTCTTATAGAATAAATCTAAAGGAGACTTCGAAGACCCAAGAACAAGATGCTTATCTTCCTCCAAGACACAAGATAACCTTCCTGATAACCTAAGAGATATTCAAGAGCATCAATATAGGAATTCTCCCTGAAAATGGTTTCTTAGTCATCTCAGAACTAAGGTAACCCTAGGTTCCTTCCATGAAAAATATATCCACCTTTGCATGCCCTTGATTCTCTTCTTATAGAACTTTTCTCCTCCTCTTAACCGTAGACCACAAACTCAGATATGCTAGCTTCTTGTCTGCCAAAGGAGGTCAAAATCATCCCTTTATATAGCCTTCTCATGTGGCTTTTCAAGCCTACCCAAGGCCAACTTTAATATGGCATCTGACTTGATCTTTTGGAGTATATAGACTCTTCTAAAATAGAAATAATTATTGTTTCTTTGATACATGTGCCCATAAGGGTGTTTTACAATGTAACAATGATTGTTGACTCATAACAAACCCTATAACCATGCAATGTATGATTTGACCTATTGACCATTGACCCAAGAATGAAACCCATGCTTTATAAATAATTTTATTTTACAATTTTCTTTATTCTTTTGAACAAAAAATAGATATTACATTATTACATGTGTCAAATGATAATTACGAAGACCAAAACTAGTTACATTCTTCAACAAGAATAAGGGAGCAGAAGCCTGCCACAAAACAATTCAAAGGATTTCCCAAATGATGACATAATTAATATAGGAATCAATGCTTCTTGGGATTCCAAATATAGGTAAAAAAAATGAGAAATCTAAGGTTCTCTTCCAAACTGCCTTGAAGGCACCTTAAAAATCCAATCATAGCTAATGAATAAGAAAATTAATGAGACTATGATCCAATTCCAATCTACATTGATCCAGAGTAGATTTGTTTTTAGAAAGGGCTTCTACCACTAAACTCAATTTCCTATACACATGGAAGAGATCCAGTTTCTCAAACTGAGAGGTATAAATAACAATCCTCTGTAGCAAGGGAGAAAAATTAGAGCATGGAGCCTTCTTACCCTTGTTCATTTGTCAGATAACAAGTATTGAATCTCTGAAGACTATAATATAGATATTTTCTTTATAATCGTTATTTTCAAGCCTTTCCATAGAGCGAGATACTAAGATTGATTGTTAGTTGCTATTCCTAATCCCTAGGCATAGTGCGATACAATTTTTACCTCAAGGCTGAATATGCCCCCTCCCACTCCTACCTCCCCCTTATAATCCATTTTTAACATAACGAAAACCATTAGTTTATATGATGTTTTTTTGATATATATCATCATCAACGTCAATAGAAAAGTGGGTTTCTTATCAAATATAAAATCATTGAAATTAGGAAAAATTGAAAGTATACCTTTTATAATCAACGACCATTATTTGACTTTATAACGTTGTGCATCAGACTTGAGTACAACAGGTTTTTGAGGGTTTTTTGGTATAATTTGTCCAAAATCCAGTAGGGATTTATTGGAATCAGAAGTTTGAGTTTTAAACTCTACACAATCTGAGCGCCCTAGGGGTTTTCCAGGGTGCTGAATAAAGTGCATTGGTAATGGGAATTTTATTTCTATTTTATGCATAACTTTATATGCACAAAATTCACCTATACAAAGAAGCAGTGACATGCCACCTCATGGCTCTTGTTATATATAATGATAATGATGATCACTATTTAGTAAAATGAATATGATTTATTAAACGTTAATAAAGTAAAAAGTTATTTAATAAAAAATATTAAATTTATGTATTAATTTAATTTAAATTTTAATATTTGTTTTTGAGAAAAAAATAATAATAAATGTAATAGTTATGACTATGTGTTTTCTTATAGTAGGCCACATACTTAAACCCCAAAATTTATAGAATATGTACATTTTTTCTTTTATTTTTTTAATCATCATAGTGAATTAGTAACTCATTGGAGTAATTTGGGCAATGTTGAGAATCAAACTTTTTGGCTACTATATCCAACAACCCACAAGCTAGATATACCAATAAATTATGACTTAGCAAGAGCCAATTGTCCAGACCCCATTGGGAAAGGCCAAGGATCAAACCTTCTTTCCGCTATATCCAACAGTACACAAGCCAAATATACCAATAACTTATGACTTAGTAAGATAGGCCAAGGATCAAACCTTCTAGTTTCCAAGGATCAAACCTTCTTGTTGATATATCCAATAATGCACAAGCTATATATGCTCACAACTTATGAATTAACAAGAGAGGTTGTGGATCAAACCTTTAGCTGTTATATCCAATAATACACAAGCCGGATATACCAATAACTTATGACTTAGCAAGAGCCAATATGTCCAGACCCCACAGGTCAAGGAAAAGGATCGACCCTTCTAGCTGTTATATTCAACAATGCACAAGTTGAATATACCAATAACTTATGAGAGGTTGAGGATCAAACTGTGTAGCTGATATATATCCAATAATACATGAGCCAAGGATACAAATAACTTGTGACATAGTAAGAGAGGTCGAGGATCAAACCTTCTAGTTATTATATTCAACAATGCACAAGCTAGATATACCAATAAATTACGACTTAGCAAGAGCCAAGATGTCTAAACCCCACATGAATAAAATCTATCTGAGGGGTCCCCGACTCTTCATGCCTTATCAACGTCAAACATGTTCCTTGGAATTAAACATGGGAGGATAGGAGAACACACTGTTCTCCCAACCACTCGAGCTACTAACCCAAAATAGTAGAGTATATAACATTTTGTAATCAAATCATTACATAGAGGCAAGGCCCTTACCCTACAAAGAAAAGAGATTTATACACAAATTTAATATCAAACTTAACCATGAATTTTAAATTAAATTATTGTTATTATCATTAATTTTTTTATTTATAATAAAAAAATTCCATATTCCTCTATTTTACAACATAATGGAAATAATTTTAACCAATTTCTATTATCTTAAAAAAGGCATTTCCTCATATTATGACATTTAAAAACTTGAAATGACAAAACATAAGTCCTAGTTTCTCCATTGAAGAGATTTCCTAAAATGGAGTGATCCAAATGGCTCTAGAACATTAAGAAATCAAAGAGGGCTTAGGAAAAGCTCAAAAATAAAATTCCTTTGATTGCCATGAAACCAGGGTTAGATCAAAAAAAATAATCACAGGATTTCAAACGGTGGAAATGACACATCAATCTGACATTGTATGTGAAATTTATGGCCAGTCAAAGTTTTGGTCAACTTGGCCCATTGGCTAAATTTAGCAGAGTGCTAACTAAATTTGGAGGCTTAACAAATATGGAGGTTCGAATAAATTTGGCGGTTGTTAACGGTGATGGTTTCCGGTGGTCAGAAATGGAGAAATTGTCACCTACTTAATTTTTCCAGTGACAATAAAAAATTCAGCAGGACAATTTGACCAAGTTGCGTATCGAAAATCAATTTTGTTTTTTTTTTAATGGGGTAACGGGCTGCCACCCTCGCAAACCCCTGACATCATATAAAAAACCATATTTAAGTGTGTATTGTTGACCTGGGACCCCACCCGACCTGTTACAATGGTCATACACACACACATATGGACCAACGGGGTTTGAACCCGTACGGGTTGGGAGGCCAGTCTGCCGACCGACAGTCCAATGAAACCCCATTTAAATAAAAACACAAACTAAAATAGGTGGGTTGTGGGGTTGGAAACCATCCCACCCAACCACATTTCTCTTTTACTGATCTTCCAACCATGGTGCCAAGTGGGCAACTTTAATGACTTCGCCCATGAAATCGATATAAAAACCCCATACCTATTTATGCACCAAGGGCAGAGAGGGAGGTGAAACTTAGCGTAGAGGAGAGGAACCGAGAGCGCAAAGGCCAAGGAGGTCCTGCTTGGGCACAATTTTCGAGGAAAAATATTTTAAAGAATATTTCAGAAGAATATTCTAGATTCCAAAGGAATATTCTTGTAGTAGAATCTTGAGGAATCTAAAAGATTCCCTAGGTGCCAGAATTTGACAATGGCAAAACCATATCAAGTTTATACTCATCTGATCCAGAATTTCATGAGGAGTTCAACTGTGCATTTTGTTTCTTCATATGAGTAGTGGATTTTCCGCCCATTTCCAAAAAGGAATCTTTGAGTTTTCCAGGGGTCCATATTTTGGCTAGAGCAAAAAGGGGTCAAGTTTATAGTGGATTTTCACGATTTTCCACCATGAATTCAATGGTGTAGTCCATTTCTTTAGTAGCGGTGTGCGTTTTCAGACCATTCTCGGAAATGGAGGTATAAGGTGTCATTTTTTATATGCATGTAATTTGGTTTCGCTAAAGATTAATGAAAGAGGCCTCCCCACATTAAGCAGGGCCCAGAGAAGTAGCCCACACTACGTGAACTCCGTTATCAACTTGTTTGTGTCTTTGCTTCTCATGATTGAATTCCATTCCCGCTTATTTTATGTGTATGAATTTTATGGTTACATGCTTTTTTATATGCAATTCTAAATGCATCAATGAGGTAAAATATCTTAGTTAATTTTGGGTAGCTGAGAAAATCTAGATCAAGTTTTGTATCAGAGCATGTCTTCTATTGATGTGAATTGCAAGTGTACGATAACCAGAGCAAAGCTCCAAAGTGGTGAAGGAAAAATTAAGTCCTTTGATCCAGAAGTGGGGCATGCAGCACGAAGAAGGGAAATGGCAGATGAAGATGCTCGGTTGGAGGAAGAGCGAAATTATCCCAAGATCGTCTACACCATGGTAGAAAAAGTGGACAAATTGTTTGCAGAATATGAGAAGTCAATGGAAAAATTAGGGAAGAAAGAAAAACTAGATGATCATGCCTCAGTAAATCAAGGAGGAGGGGAAGATCCTCCTAAAGCCCCATCTCCATCTACTAGTGAATGCTACACTTCTTCCCGATCTTCTCATCATTCTAAAAGTAGAAAATCTCATAGAAAACCTTTTTTCAAGTTGGATGTCAAGTTTGATTTTCCTGTGTTTAACAAAGAATCTAATGCAAAAAATCTAGATAACTGGATCAGACAGGTTGAAGTGTATTTCCGCATACAACGAATCAAATAAGATGAGGCCAAGATCGAGTTAGCATCCCTTCGATTGAGTGGCACTTCTCTCATATGGTGTGAAGGAAAGTTGCAGAAATGTGGTAAGAGTAATCGTAAACTTATTTCATCTTGGTCTGAGTTTATTTTTGCTTTAAGAGGAAAATTTTATCCACTAGGCTACAGACAGAAGGCCATGATGGAATGGCAACATTTGAAAGAAATTAAAGGTCAAAATGTTCAAAATTTTACGTAAGCGTTTAGGAAACAAGATTTAGCATTGAATGTTCCATTAGATTCTCCTGAAATGTTAATGAAATACATTGGCTCATTTCATGGTTATTTGTGTCATTCATTGTTAATATTTGAACCTAAAACTCTTTATGAAGCTAGTGTTAAGGTTGTACATCTTCAAAGCAGGGGGAATCATGAGCAAGATCACTGCCCATAGAGGACAACAGAAACTAAGAGAAAGGAAGCAAATCCCTCTTGTACTCAATGTGAGAAAGAAGGGCATGATGAAGAGCATTGTTGGAAATTGCATCCAGAATTGAGGCCAAAGAGGAATGGTAGGAAAGAGAAGAAGGAGAGGGTCGTTACCATGCAACAAAACCAAGAATATGAATCAGAGGATGAAGAGAATATCACAGCTGTAAGATTTTCATGTGTTGGACCAATTGCCCTAGGATCAGACTTAGGTGATGAGATGAAGATTTAAACTCTTGGGATTGAAGAAGATGGACCTATTGACTTGGGTTTTGATTTAGGAGATGAGATAAATATTTCAGAAGATGATGTGACAAAGATAAGAAGGGAACCAAAGACTACATGGCTCCAAGAACTTGAAGAGATCAACTGATCATTCAAGTAGAAAATGCTAAACTAAGGAGGCTCCTACAAGCAACAGAGGAGGAGAAACAAAGGTTACAACATTAGTTACAAGCCAAGGAGGAGGCCTTGGAAAATTTACAATGTAACAAGCCTGAGGTATAAAGTGATTCTTGAATTTCATGTTCTCTTTATGATGATGATTTCGCTACTTTTGAAAAAAATACTACAATAATTGGATCAAAATTGATGAAGAAAATGGGGTATCAAGGAAAGGGCCTCGACATTAATGTTTAAGGAATTGTGAATCCCATAAAAGTGGAGGAATTTCCTCGCTATGCAGGACTTGGTTATGTCAAAAAGGAGGTTGGAGAATGCTCCAAGACAACAAATTACCAATCAACGATGGATGATGAGAGCACATCACAGCATTCCAGTGATAGTGGGAGTTCCATAGGAAGTTCTCCTCATCAGGGCCAGACCAGGAACGAGCGTTCAAAGAAGTTCCAAAAATTTTGGAGGAGGAAGGACTATTGAAGTCACTGCAATAAGGACGAACATCAAAGATCCACATGTTGGGTACTCCATGACTAGAAAGAACCTATGAAAGAGGAAGGACCAATAAACGAAGAAAGCTAGCTACAAGAAGTGAACACATTCACCTGGTTAGGTAAGAAATGGGTAGCATTTTTAAGTAGTTGAACGTGACCACATTTTGTAAATCACATGTTGCGAAACAATTGTAAAAGTTATGAAGTGTTTTCCATCACTTATGAATGCAACATGATGATGCCTTTGGCATTTTTCGTTGATAGCTTGGGTATTGGTTTATGTTATGAGTTTAATGTAAACTTGACGAAAGAGTGTGTGTTATAAACTCTTGGCAAGTATGGGGTTTGTTTGGGCCATGATAGGTCATGTAATGGAACATGTATTTTGCAAAGATGTACTATAGGTTTGCATAGGACATAGGTGTCAGCTCATCACTTTGGCTCTGAAGTACAAAGGTGAAGGAGCAGGAAGTATGTCCTATTAAGGCACTTGGGGTGCAGATAAGGGAGTAAAATAGATTTCATATTCTATTTATGCTTTTGGAGGACCAAAAGCTCATCAGTGGGGATGAATGAACTAGGTGGCTCCAAGAACACTTAGAAATTAAAGAGGGCTCAAGAAAAGATAAAAATTCAAAGTCCTTGGATTGCCATGAAACTAGGGTCAGATCGAATAGATCATACAAGCTTTCCAACGACGTAAATGACACCTCAATCTGACTTTGTATGTGAAAGTTATTGCTAGTTAAAGTTTTGGTCAACTTGGCCGATTGGCTAAATTTAGCAGAGTGTTGACTCAATTCGGAGGCTTGCCAAATCTTGAGGTTCAACTAAATTTGGAAGATGTTAATGAGATGACAAATTTGCACTTAATGGTGACAATTTTCAGCGTTTGAAAATGGCGAAATTGTCACCTACTTAATTTTGCAAGTGACCATAAAAAATTCGGTGGGTCAATTTGACCAAGTTGCATATCTAAAATCAATTCTTCTTTTGAAATGGGGTGACAGGCTGCCACCCTCACAACCCCCAAAATCATATAACAAACGATATTAAAGTGTGGGTTAGGGCTTGCAGGTGACCCGAGACCCCACCCGACTTGTTACAATCGTCACCTATATATATGGACCGACAGGGTTTGAGCCCACGCCGGTCAAGAGGCTAGTTCGTTGACCGACGGTCCAACAAAACCCCATTTAAATAAAACTCCAAATCAAAACAAGTGGGTCATGGGGTTGGAACCCAGCCCACCCCAACCATTTCTCTTTTACACATCCGCCAACCACGATGTTAGGCAGGTACCTTTAATAACTTTGCCCACGAAATCGATATAAAATCCCCAAAAGCATTTGTGTGCTAAGGGAAGAGAGGGAGGTAGAACTCAACGTAGAGGAGAGGAGCCGAGAGAATAGAGGCTGAGGAGGTCTCACCTGGTCATAATTTTCAAGGTGTGATGCAGGAGCATCAAGGACATTTTTTAACTTGTAAATATGTTAGAAAAGGGGGTGTGACAATTTTAATATTTTATTTAATTAATTTGTTATTTTAAATAAAATAGGAGAAAATGAGGATTTTGTAAATATCCTTTTATTAATTAAAGGATATGAGAGAATTTGGGTAGTTAAGGATATAAAGGGATAAGATTCTAGATGATAGGATTTGTTGAGATATTTTAGTGGTATTGAGATATTAAGGGGATTGAGCATTAAATTAGATTATTTTTAATATTGTATAAATAGAAGGGGTTTTTGGAGAGAAAAACACATCGGGATAGTTGGAGAGAGTGAGCCAAGGCTATAAGCCTTCAGGGAATTATAAAGGGCTAATTGACAAGAAAAACAGGCCAAGGAAGGAAATCGTATTGTAAGAGGTTTGTATGTTAATACAGAAATTGATTTTTTTGACTGAATGTCAATTATTAAGCTTGTGTAAGGAAATTCGTTCCTCTTTGAATTATGGGTTATTATGTGCAAAGAAATGGTGTGTAGTCCTTATGAAAGGAATTAAATTTTTGCAGAGGTCCATTAGTATTATCGATTTATTATGTGAAACTGCGCCTTAATTGAAATCATGGAGTTAGCAAATTAGATTGCACCTTAATTGAAATCACAGAGTTAACAAATCGATTACAATGGATTGATTTCAAGCTGAAGAATTCTGTATGAGTAAATTGTCAGCCACTGTTTGAAAGAGGGTGCTATTGTCAAAAGTTCTGTCTGGAATGTTTTTGTTTTACCGTCTCTGAAAATGCAGTATGCTGCCATTGAAAGGAATGCTCTTCACAATTTTGAAATGAACGCATGGAGCGTTAATGAAATGCTGGTTATTTTAATTTGAAATAAAACATAACTTAATTGCAAAATGGAGTGGCTTGTATGTTGCAGTGGAGCGTGTTAACACCATAGCAGATTGTGCATTGGGAAGTCGATGGCATAAGTACCATAGCGCAATATCAAGATTGAACTGTAGAGGCGAGGAACCAGAATTAAAACTGGAATGGTGAGTCGATTTAATAATGGAATGAGAAATGTCTTAAATGAGATCAGAACGTGTGGCTCGAAATGAAACAATGGCAGTGTTTGCAGTGAAACCAGAGTTTACAGCGAAAGAACATCAGTAGGAGACTGACCGGTAAAATGTTGAAGGGAAAGCGTTCAAATTAGAACGTAGAAGCATCTGAAGAATCGATGGAAATAGAGTTGAATTGTGGAGAGATCGATTAGCGCTGAAGAAATTTTAGACTGTGTCTATTCTGAGTTAATGAAACAGTAATCTCAGAAGTCGATTTTTGTTATGGCAAGACGTGGAGGAATTAATGTCCGAGCGAAGGGTTCTGGAGGACACGCATTGGCTTAAATTAAATGTTTCGATGAATTGAAATCGATTCAAGAAATCGATCTGGGAGATTAGTAAACCACATGAATGGTTCTAGATATATGTTGATCAGTGATTGAATGCATAAAAGAACTTTTGGGTAAGTGAAGTTTTACTGGTTTTGAATTACATTGCTATCAACGCAAATTTATGGAAAGATTTGTTGTAGGTTGTTTTTTATAAACCCAATCATGAAAATGTCGAGCTGAACGTTGAACATGTTGTTTCAATACTCATTAATGAAGTTCGATGAAGAAATGTTAAGGGACATCGATTCGCTGAAATGCTATCTGGAGCTGTAATACGTGTTTGACAGAGAACAGAATTGATGAAAATCGATCTAGAGGAGATGAAAGTGCTTAAAGCGGATGTAGCAGAAGAATTATGAAGTTCTGGTTGAATTACAGAGATTACAAGATCAGGCACACTCCATCTTAACCACGAATGTGTGAGTTTGGATTCTTTGGGGCAAATTATGAATTTGCGGAGGTGTTTGTTGAGGTAAGTACCTTGTAGCGTATGGAGGTTTTATTGTTGAATTGAATGGGAATTGAGAGACAATAAAAGAATTTGATTATGGATTCAGATTTTTAAATCCTATGAGCTTCTGAAATTTGAAAAGTTGAGATTGCCAGATTGAGTTTATTGGGAAAATAGTTGAGATGCATTCTTTATATGCATGGAAAATGACGATCCTGGGTATTGCAGGCCATGCCTGCATCATTTGGTATCAGAGCTTGGCTCTGTTGAGATTGAAGAATGTTTGTTTTCTGAATGAAGAAAGAAGGTTTTGTTGAAGAGCTGAATGGCTCTGAGAGAGGATTCAAGTTTTTTTAATTTAGTTAATTGCATGTGATGAATGAATGTCGGATTGTGAAACTGATGAAGATGGCAGCACAGGTATGCAAGTACAGTTGAGGAAGGAAGCGAGATCAACAGGATCTTGAAAGGTGAGATTGTGTAATTCATATTTAACTCTGGTTTGAAGACTATTTACAGAATTTGGTTGCAGGCATAGTGGAGAAATCTCAGCAGGAAGAAGCAGATCACAGCTTGAGAGCAGTGATGGAATCCAACAGAGGATTCTAGGTGTGTGGCAGAACCTAAAGATTCAACAGAGGTTGAATGAAAAGGACAAGTGTGTTCTTAAAAGTTGCAGATGAGAAAAGCCTAAAGGAGCAGTGGAGAATGCTCAGAAGGTTCCAACAGAGGACCGGGTGATTACCAAAAGACCAGATCCAGAGGAAGGGATTGGTGAGGTAAGTGGCAGCAGGAGATGTTACTGTTGTAGAGGCTTGATGCAACTCATGAGTGAGAAACTCATGGCGAAGGAAATGACTACTGAAAGTCATAAAGGAGGAAGCAGAGGTTCAGAGAAAAGCCACAGTAAGAAGAGGAGGAAAGATGCCAAGGAAAATGGCATAAGACATCAGTTGATTGATGAGGAGTACGAGAAAGAGAAAGCTGAGATCACGATTCATCTTGAGTTATTGATGGAGTTGTTGCAGGAGAATATGAAAGGCCAGAGACATGGTTGGTTGATGAGGAAGAGAGTGAAGTGGCAGAGACTACAGCAGAAAATAGATCGACAGATAAACATGAAGTTAACAGAAGAGCTGAAGAAGCTCGAGCAGATGATGGATGTACAATTGAGACGAGAAGAACTCAGAGCAGCTGAGTTGGAAGAGGAGGTTTCCATTGATGAAACAGAGGAGGAGACCATTGATGATTTCTTGAGTTATTGGGTAGATCCAGACCAGCTGGATAATGTGAACTCTTGTATTTTTGTAGCTGATAATTTTGATGTGGTTACAGGTGCTTAGGAGGATGCACAATATTGTAAAGCTATCGCAAGTTTGGAAAGGAGTCTTTCAGGAGATAAGTACTCTGAAGAAGAAAGCAGTGATGCTTTTACTGTTACAGTACAGGAGGAAGTTCATGTAAACAAAAAGGAGATTTAGCTGGAAGAGTTGGTATATGAATCGACGGTTAAAGTTGTTGAAACTTGTAGTTTTCAAACTGACAAGTTGTGTATCAATGCAGGGATGACACATGATGATGATCAATTGTTTTTATTAAGTGATGGACAGATAACTGAGTTTATTACATGAGTTGAGAATCATAATTATGTTCTAATAACAGATGATGAGATGGTGACAACAGAAAGCTTTGTTTGTGAAAGTATTGAAGATTGCACAGAAAGTTTCTCAAAGGAGATGATAGGTTTATGGCATGAGTTAAGTGTTCTGGAGTAGAGACTAGAAGCACAGAGGATAAGTGTTCAGAGTATAAAGACAGAGATGAATGGAAATAAAGAGGTTCCAGAACACAGAGGTATTCTCGAAGAAGATGATGTCGAGAGGAGACTAACTGATAATCTCAAGAATGATTGGGATCAACATACTGAAGTGCTGGCAGTGGGAAGTAAGGCACTGAGGCCTTATGATTTTTATTCTAACAAGTGTTTTGTGAATGTAGGTATTGTTGCAGAACATTTGACTCAGTTGAGTAGTCAAATGAAGGAAGAAGAATTTTTCTGTTCCAGAAGACAAGAGGGCATGGATGATCGGGTGACAGTCACAACAGAAACAAGCAAAGAAGCAAGAAGTCAGCAAGTGACAGTACAAATAGAGAAAGTAAAAACTGAGCAAACCGTCTTAGCTCAGCAAGCAGCAAGAAATCAACAGTCGGGAGATTTATTGGACTGAGAGATTGAAAGTATCAGAAGACTGATGACAAAAGAATCCCGGAAGAGACCAGCAGCAGTAAGACAAAAGAGAAGCAACAAAAGAAAGACAGCGAAAGATTGCGAGAGCACAACAAGTGGAGTATTGCAGCACAAAATATGGAAACCTGGAGGACAACAGCAGATAACAATAGCAGTAAAGCAATTGACAAGCAAGGAAAGATTACAAAATAAAATTTGGGATCCAAGAGGAAATAATTATCCAGACTTATGACCAGGTGGTCATGAATTTTCTTACATGGGAAGTCTGATGCAGGAGCATCAAGGACATTTTTTAACTTGTAAATATGTTAGAAAAGGGGGTGTGACAATTTTAATATTTTATTTAATTAATTTGTTATTTTAAATAAAATAGGAGAAAATGAGGATTTTGTAAATATCCTTTTATTAATTAAAGGATATGAGAGAATTTGGGTAGTTAAGGATATAAAGGGATAAGATTCTAGATGGTAGGATTTGTTGAGATATTTTAGTGGTATTGAGATATTAAGGGGATTGAGCATTAAATTAGATTATTTTTAATATTGTATAAATAGAAGGGGTTTTTGGAGAGAAAAACACATTGGGATAGTTGGAGAGAGTGAACCAAGGCTATAAGCCTTCAGGGAATTATAAAGGGCCAATTGACAGGAAAAACAGGCCAAGGAAGGAAATCGTATTGTAAGAGGTTTGTGTGTTAATACAAAAATTGATTTTTTTGACTGAATGTCAATTATTAAGCTTGCGTAAGATTGAGTTTGTGTAATGAAATTCGTTCCTCTTTGAATTCTGGGTTATTATGTGCAAATAAATGGTGTGTAGTCCTTATGAAAGGAATTAAATTTTTGCAGAGGTCCATTAGTATTATCGATTTATTATGTGAAACTGATTTATTATGTGAAATTGTGCCTTAATTGAAATCATGGAGTTAGCAAATTAGACTGCACCTTAATTGAAATCACGGAGTTAACAAATTGATTACAATGGATCGATTTCAAGCTAAAGAATTCTGTATGAGTAAATTGTCAGCCACTGTTTGAAAGAGGGTGCTATTGTCAAAAGTTCTGTCTGGAATGTTTTTGTTTTACCGTCTCTGAAAATGCAGTATGCTGCCATTGAAAGGAATGCTCTTCACAATTTTGAAATGAACGCATGGAGCGTTAATGAAATGCTGGTTATTTTAATTTGAAATAAAACATAACTTAATTGCAAAATGGAGTGGCTTGTATGTTGCAGTGGAGCGTGCTAACACCATAGCAGATTGTGCATTGGGAAGTCGATGGCATAAGTACCATAGTGCAATGTCAAGATCGAACTGTAGAGGTGAGGAACCAGAATTAAAACTGGAATGGTGAGTCGATTTAATAATGGAATGAGAAATGTCTTAAATGAGATCAGAACGTGTGGTTCGAAATGAAACAGTGGCAGTGTTTGCAGTGAAACCAGAGTTTACAGCGAAAGAACATCAGTAGGAGACTGACCGGTAAAATGTTGAAGGGAAAGCATTCAAATTAGAACGTAGAAGCATATGAAGAATCGATGGAAATCGAGTTGAATTGTGGAGAGATCGATTAGCGCTGAAGAAATTTTAGACTGTGTGTATTCTGAGTTAATGAAACAGTAATCTCAGAAGTCGATTTTTGTTATAGCAAGACGTGGAGGAATTAATGTCTGAGCGAAGGGTTCTGGAGGACATGCTTTGGCTTAAATTAAATGTTTCGATGAATTGAAATCGATTCAAGCAATCGATCTGGGAAATTAGTAAACCACATGAATGGTTCTGGAGATATGTTGATCAGTGATTGAATGCATAAAACAATTTCTGGGTAAGTGAAGTTTTACTGGTTTTGAATTACATTGCTATCAACGCAAATTTATGGCAAGATTTGTTGTAGGTTGTTTTTTATAAACCCAATCATGAAAATATCGAGCTGAACGTTGAACATGCTGTTTCAATACTCATTAATGAAGTTCGATGAAGAAATGTTAAGGGACATCGATTTGCTGAAATGCTATCTGGAGCTGTAATACGTGTTTGACAGAGAACAGAACTGATGAAAATCGATCTAGAGGAGATGAAAGTGCTTAAAGCGGATGTAGCAGAAGAATTATGAAGTTCTGGTTGAATTACAGAGATTACAAGATTAGGCGCACTCCATCTTAACCACGAATGTGTGAGTTTGGATTCTTTGGGGCAAATTATGAATTTGCGGAGGTGTTTGTTGAGGTAAGTACCTTGTAGCGTATGGATGTTTTATTGTTGAATTGAATGGGAATTGAGAGACAATAAAAGAATTTGATTATGGATTCAGATTTTTAAATCCTATGAGCTTCTGAAATTTGAAAAGTTGAGATTGCCAGATTGAGTTTATTGGGAAAATAGTTGAGATGCATTCTTTATATGCATGGAAAATGAAGATCCTGGGTATTGTAGGCCATGCCTGCATCAAGGTGAAAGATTTCGTATAATATTCCAGATTCCAAAGGAATATTCTTGCAACAAAATCCTGAGGAATCTAAAAGATTCTCTGGGGGCTTGATTTTGACAGTGGTAGAACCATATCAAGTTTATACTCATCTGAACCAAAATTTTGTGAGGAGTTCAGTTGTGCAATTCATTTCTTCATCTGAGCAACAAATTTTTCCCCATTTCCAGAAAGGAATTTTTGGGGAAACTTTGAGTTTTCGAGGGGTCCAAATTTTGACCAGAGAAAAAAGTGGTCGAGTTTACAGTCCTTTTTCACAATTTTCCACCACGAACTCAATGGTGTAGTCAATTTCCTCAACATAGGTGTGCACTTTCAGACCATCCTCAGAAATGAAGGTATAAGGTATCTTTTTGTACATACATGTAATTTAATTTCGTTGAAGATTAATGAAAAATGCCTCCCCGCATTGAGGAAGGCCTATAAACGTAGCCCACATTGAGTGAACTCTGTTATCAACTTGTTTGTATTTTTTCTTCTCATGATTGTCTTTCATTCCCGCTTATATAATGTTTGCATTTTATAATTACATCCTCTTTTACATACCATTATAAATGCATCAATAAAATAAAAATCTTTATTAATTTCAAATAAGTAAAAAAATCTGAATCATGGAATTATAATTCAACCCTCCATATCGTAATAAAGATATTTCGTAAAATTAAATTATACTTCAACCCTAGATTCCCCATGTTCATATCATCCCACATGAATTTAAATGTACATAACATTTAAAGCTTAAAAACTTTGTTAAGTTCTTCTTTTCCCTTCCGACCAATGACAAACATTCAAATCCATTACCTGCAGTGATTTAAAGTATTAATATTTATATATTTATTATATTGGTGAAAATAAATATTATTTAAAAAGAGAATGCTGCATCAATTCACCGAATGATATTGATAATATGTTATATGTAAATAGATAGGTTTACATATAAATATTGTTATCGTAGCGATAGTGCCATATATAAAGCATAAATTCATTAAATCCATATTATATAAGATGTTTATTTTTAATAATAATAAAATCAAAGTTATTATAATTAAATTTAAAAATAAATATTTTGAAATTGATTTTATTATAAATCAGTTAGAATTATAAAATTGAGAAAAAGATAAATGGAGGTTGGAAAGCTTATTATGGGCTTGAAAACAATTGCAAGTCGGCGGATCTTTTGATATGGATTAAAAAACTCTTCTTTGAGAGTCTTGTCACTTTTATTGTTTTATATGGATGTGAGGTTTGATGTTGTGGTATATGCAAAGAGTCATGGAGGAAGATTGTCCATAGATCCAAAAGCAATTTATAACTTACAACCTCAAGATTAAAGGAAATACTCCCTACACTATCCTCCTATTTGAAGCAAGTTTCCCCCCATTGAAGGCATGACTATGATCAAGTATCTTATGTATAAGAAAATTTATACATGTATAGCAAGAAGTTTCCTATAATTTCTTCTATCTCTAGCCAAAAATCTTGCCTTTAGCTCAAGCGAGCGTGGCATAAAGATGCCTTGTCTTGGCTAGACCATTGGGGGATAAAGGAGGAGATCATCTTGCAAGATACAAATAATATTAAAAATATTATTCCTTCCAAATTTAATTAGAAATTGTTGGATGATAAAGAGTTATAGGGAAAAATAAAACTTAGATATTATAAGGAGGTGATCAACCCCAATATCAAAAACCAAAAATATCAATTAGTCTTGACCAATGTTAAGAAGAAAATGGACATTTCTGGAATAAAAACTAATTCTCACTTGCTTCATGGTGAAATGGGGCATTGATCAATTCCCAAAATGTCATGGGATGAAAGAGTGTCACCTTTGTGATTCTAAGATAGCTGAAGATGAGAATCATTTTATCTTTGTCCATATTATACTTAAATTTGATTCAATTTTCAAAATATTGGTCACGCTACAAACCTTCTTAACCTCTTAAGTCAACAAAACCACGATGATATGGAAACACTTTTCTCACTTTTTTTGGAGCATTGAAATAAAATTTTAAATAATTTTGATTGATCCCTTACCTTCTTAAGGTCCAATATACTATATATGGCTTAGTGGAAGTTAATCATTAATATCGTCATTATCATTGATAAAATTTGTATAATTATTTAAATTTTACATAGTTTTTCAATTAATTTAATAATTTTATATTATTTCTTTTAATATATCTATCTTAAAAATAATAATAGTTAATGTTCTTAAAATCAAATAACTTAGTTTAATTATTCAACAATTTTTTTTATTTTTTTTTTTGACCATTTTTGTATTCAATTTTGCCCAAAATTTGGTAGGAATTTATTATATTGTAAATTTGGGCTATGTAATATGCAACATTTGAATGCCATAGGTTTTAGGCAACATCTTGTCTTTCAATCCATTTATGCATTCAAAAAACATCTTAAATAACATGAATTCACAATCTTGCCTAAAATTGTATTAATAGATTTGAGCGGAAAAAAAAATAAATAAATAAAATAATAAATAAATAAATAAATAAAAATAAATAATAAATAAATAAAAAATAAATAATAATATAAATAAAAATAAATAAATAAAAATTTAATATTTAGACTGCACCATTTAGTTAACCATTAAAAATGTAAGGAGATATTTGATTTTCTCCATTTAGTTAACCATAAGAAAGGTAAGGATATATTTGATTTTATTTAAAATTTTATATTTGTGAAGCTTTAAGAGAAGACATTCCTAAATAATCATTGTTTTCATCAGTGAAAATATTAGATTTTATGAGTTAAAAGATTAGGAAGGTTATGATAAATATTTTGAAATTGTGATTTTATTGGGGCCTATAACACATTTTAAAAGAAAGTTATATTCATCTTCATCCCTATTATTGTTACAAAGATGAAAAATTCTTTTAATCCATGGAAATTTAGTAATTTTCCAATGCCATGTTTTACTATAGAATTTGTGAGAGTTTGTTCTCTAGTTGAATTGAGGCTTCTGTGATCCATATCGAGTTTAAGAGAAAAAAATTTCGGCGTAAATCACATGGTAATACATTTGTCGATGCATTTCAAACCAATGAGTGTGGTTCATCGTCAGGACAAGTTGAATAATCAGATTGTGGCTACAGAATTAAATAGGGAGAGCAGATCTTCCAATGGCTAGAATAATAGTTAAAAAAAAAACCGCTAGACTTGATTATTCAAATTGAATAATTAATGTGTTAAGAATATTATTTTAATACCCAGATACTATGGGAAATATTTATAAAATTGATAAAAATGATAACTTAAAATAATGGAACTAGGAAAATTAACAGTTATTAATCAAGAGGATATGATAATAATTCATAAATTATTTTTATAATAATAAGGTTAATTTATTAATAATGGCAAGGTAACTAATCAATAAACTTAATAGAAATGTTATTTAATGGGTTAGAGTATCAATAGATCTAGGGATATTAGTAATTGAAAGTATTTAATATTAACAAAATTATTATTAATTATTGCTATACTATATATATTCGACTAGTGAGGTAATAATAGATACTATTATATTCATGTTGAAGTATTATTCTAATAATTAATGGTTATGGTAACTAGGGAAATTAATAATAATAAGGATTTATTGTATTATTATTATTATTATTATAATAGTTTTATAATAATAGTGTTACTATCGAAGGTAACTAAATTATATGGATTTATTGATAAAGTTGTCTAATTTAGCTATAAGAGTATAGATAGTCAGGGAAAGGATAGTCACTAAAAAATAATAAATCAAGGGAGATTCCTAAAGAGGATCAAAGGATTAAGGCTAAAGAAAACAGGTTAAGAAAATATTAATATAAGAAAATTATAACCAGCTATAAATAGAGGGAGGGGAGGAAGGGGAAGAAACGATTAGGAAGAGAGGGCCGGAATCCAGCAACTGCTGATCTTCCAACCGTCATCCCTATTGATATTACTTGGTCTTCTTTCAATCTAAATGGCTTCCCTAAATTTTCGGTGATGGAATTGCACAACTTTAGCAATAACATTGGCCTCCTCAATACACACAAGATGTTTGGTCTTCTTCGCATGCTCTGCAAGTGCAGAAGACTTGGTTCTCTTGTGTTTTAGGTCAGTTGCATGCTCATTAATCCTTTGATTAATAGAGCGTCCAGTTTCACCAATATAGGTGGTCCCACAGGAACAAGGAATAATATAAACACTCTTCATGTCCTTAGGGTCGATAGGATCCTTCACTGAACGGAGAGATTTACGAATGGTGGTAAGGGGTCTGAAGGTCGAGGGAACATTATGCTTCTTGAGAATCCTAGCAATCTTATTAGTGGTCCCTTGAACAAAGGGTAAGTGGACCCCTGGGATTCGATCTTTAGGTTCTTTTTTAACAACCGAATTCCTGGAAGCTTTAAGGAACGCCTTCTGACCAAGGTGTCTATTATAACCATTCTCAACAAAGACATTAAGGAGATGGGATTTCTCTTTCTTGAAGCTCTTTTCATCAGAGATCCTAAGGGAACGAGTAGCGAGGGTGTTAAGAACGCCCAATTTTTGAGCTGGGAAATGATGGGAACTAGCATGAAGATATTGCTTTGTATGTGTTTTCTTACGAAACACTTGGTGCGAGAGGGAACCATCAATATTCCTTGAAATAAGAATATCAAGGAAAGGGAGGCAACCATTAACTTCTTGTTCCATGGTGAACTTAATGGTAGTGGACTGACTGTTGAGATGCTTGAAGAAGAGATCTAACTCCTCTTGGAAATGTTAATTTTCTTGTTCTCATTTAGCAATGTTAATTTTCTTGTTTATGCCAGTTAAAATATAGAGATATTTTGAATATTTTAGATTGGAATTGATCAACTCCTTATAATATCTTTGTTTTTTTATATCCTTTAATTCTTTATAGCACCACAATTATCCCTTGAATTTAAATATAATATATTAGTAATATTATTATTTTTCTATAGAATTACTTCCTCTTTAATTCATTAATGATTTAACCACTAGTTGACAACTTTTTGTAACTTTGATTGAGTTATAAGTGATTCTGATTATTCATTGATGAATTAACCACTAGTTGACAACTTTTTGTAGCTTTGATTGAGTTATAAGTGATTTTAATTAGAATTTGAAGCAATTTTAAGCAACCTTTTGTTTTCTGAGTTGTTAATATTATTCTCATAATATTATACATTTAGTCATAACCATGCTTTTAATAAGTAAAAGCTCACTTTTATAAAGAGAATAAAATAAGATGTGATGTATCACCATACATAATATATATCATATATATCTAAAATATGGAACAACTTAATTCAATAAAAAAATATTTCATAACAAATTAGTGTGTATGTGTGAAGGTGTAGTATATACATAATTCATTTTATTAAAATGAATTTTTATGAAGGAAAATTTTAAGGATGGAAATTTATTTTAATGTTTAAAAATTTTAGTGAATTTTAGTGATATTTAATATGCAATTTGTTAAATTTTTGGTGATACCTTTCTAGTTTTTTTCAAATTTCTATGTAGTTTATATAGCCTTACAAATTTTTGGCCCTTTTAAGGTAAAGTAATTTATAAATTATAAAATTTTGGTTGAATCATTTTTTTAAAGGAAATTTAAATTAGTTTAACAAAAAACATGGAAAAATTAGCCATATTGTCAATATTACCGCACTTAAAAAATTTTCCTTACATCAATTTTATAATTAATATATTATATATTAATTATAATTTATCTATGATCTCCAAATTTATTTATAATTTAAAAAACCACCAGAAAAATATTTAAATTGTCAAAATCATTTTAAGAATCCACAACTTTTTATTAACGTTAAAAAAAACCTTACTAAATAAAAAAATTCTAAATAAAATATATCTAAATAAAAGAAAACTTTATTATTAAAATTAAAAGAAAAAATTGGTAGTCCAAAGCTAAAAACTAGTTTACATATTTTAATAATTTTCCTACCATGGAATAATTTTATAAATTTAATAGAATAAATAATTATAAATTAAAAGCAAAATCGCGCATCAAACAACTGGAATAAGCGTATTATAAAGTGATTATATTTCTATTTAGAAATGGAATATATTTTAATAGGTAAGGGCGTTCTTAGTTTTTATTTTAATGTTGACATTGATAAATTTATTATAAAGTAAGAGAGAAAAGTGTGGTCTCATGCTTCGACAATGATGGTTGGTACAACATATCAAGTACCAGTGGAAGTTTCAATGATAGAAATAAAGTAGGTTGTTGAAAAGAAATTCTTGGAGACAGAGAGAGAGTAAAGTAGATTATGACACTTTAATTATTCAATTAATTCATTTGAGTGTGACCTGAATTAGACAAAGGTTTTTACCAAACATTAAGTGAGGAATATTCGCATCATATTCGCGTGAAAGCCCCCTTGTGGTAGGTAGAGGTAGAGGTGGAGGTGTAGATAATATTAACATTAAGATAATGTATGGTTTGCAAAATTAGGAATTTGTATGGAAAATTTAAATTAAAAAGTAGATTTAAGGGTATATATTAATATATGTTGTGTTTGAGGATATATGATGTAAATTAGTAAAGTATCATGGATTTTAATATTGTGAAATTAGGTAGAGTTAGAGGTAGAGGTGTAAATAGTATTAATATTAAGATAATGTATAGTTTGAAAAATTAAGAATTTGTTTGGAAAATTCAAATTAAAAGTATGAATTAAGGGTATACATTAATACATGTTGTGTTTAAGGATAAGCGATGTAAATTGTAAAGTATTATGGATTTTAATATTGTGAAATTAATAGTTTTGGTTTTGTATTTTTATTACTTACATTTAAATTTTT
>APFE030439199.1:420937-451514 GCA_000404065.3 Pinus taeda
TTCTATTCCCCTCATGACAAGTGAGTGGTTAGATGCTTTTCTTACCTCAAGCTTGCCATCAAACATATGAATGGAGTTACCTTGCTGGTGGATGTGGACCAAGGACAGCAAGTTTCTCTTGAGCTTTGGGAGATATAGAACATGGTCCAGAAGAAAGTCTGGAAGACCAGGCAGTTTAAGCCTGATTGTGCCAAGCCCTGATGGCTTGATTTTTGATTGATCTGCAAAGTACACTGCTCCATCAACATTGTCAGTGAAATCTTCAAAAAAATCTTCTCTATGAGTCATGTGGCAGGTTGCTCCTGAGTCAAGCAACCAATCATTTTTCCAAGAAGCAAGTGAAGCATTAAATAAATCTTCATTTACTCCAATGTTACATTTTGCCACAACCTAGTGAGTGGATTCAAGTGATTTACCTTTGTCTGAATCATCAATTTTACCTTTCTGTTGGTTTCTTTTCTTCTTAATTTTGTCCCATGGTAGCTTGCATGTAGAGGCATCATGTGATCCATTTCTTTTGCAGCGAATGTAGTGCAAATCTGCCTTTTCTCCTTCGGAGTCTCTGCCCCCCTGCCTCTGAAATCTCTTCTACCACTTGCTCTAGAAGAATCTTGAACAAGATTATCCTCTCTATGTGCAAGAAGAGTTGTCTTCTTTTCCAAACCTTTCTCTTTTTCAACAAACTTCTTCATCATAAAAATTTGGACAGAGCCCCAAAATAATTACAGTATTCATAGCAAAATAATAATTTGCTATGACTTTACAAAAAAAGGAATTAACTGCAAACTCTCAATATTCATATATCATGCAATATATATTGTATTCCTTATAACATATTCCACAATATTCATATACCAAGAACGGTCATTGAGTTAATGCACCAGAACAACAGTGTTCTTGGAAAACAGTTTTCTTCGACAGCAGGTAACATGCTGCAACATATTTTCTCCAAATGCCTCCAATGTGTTAACATACTAATTCTTTCAACATATTACTTGCATGATCCAATGTATTAAATGCTCCAAGGTTTGATACAAATGTATCTAGTGTTATATATAGGTACTGGTCCAATGGTAGTTCTATAATGTAATATATATGCCCATTAAAAACCCACATATAATGGAACTAAGGTGAAGCACATGTTACCACACAATGAAGCACGCAGGTGTGCTTAAATTAAATTCGCAGGCAGTTCTATAGGAGCATATTAGGCGTATGTTGGCATTGATGGTAGCTAGAGGAATGGTGTTGATGGTAGCCAGTTATTCAAGGGAGATCACCCAAGTGGGGGAAATGTATATCCAGCGTATATCTCAAGTAGCAGCAGTTGTCTCCCCAAATATTCACGCGCAGAAGCGGCAGAACATATGGAAACGTTCGGGCAAATAACCCATCAAGCGTCTCCCCTTTGACCTCAAATCACACCATTTCCGTAGGCCCTCATTGAAAAACTATATGCGTATTAACAATAACTTCACCTTTGGATCAAAGAAATGATCATTTCAACAGGCATGAAAATCAGTCTTTAAAAGCTCTCGGTGCAGTGTTAAATGGAGTTCTAAACGAAGAAAGGGTTATGGACCCTCATAATCAAACAGTGTATGTAAAATATACAATAATTCATTCTGACAGTTTGCAACAACGCTCTAAAATATACAATGTATAATTGCAGAAATTATGCCGCTTGGAGCGCTGTTATACCAGCGTGGAGGGAGGTCATTTTTAACCAACGTATTTTACATGAAAAAAGAAACAGTCGCAGAATTATTCAACGTATTTTACATGGAAAAAAGGAACAGTCCCAGCATTATTCAAACAGTTCCACGCTCACTGCCCCAGCGTTCATCACAAACGTTGCTATACTTAATGACTTCTGAATTTAGAGAATAGTGGGTAGACTGTGCAGTAGACAGAGAGGACAGAGAGCACAGTAGACAATGGACGGAGAGCCCAGTAGACAGGGTCCATAGGGAGAAAGTACAGGGAGCATTAGGCAGTAAGGAGTTACAACTATTTTTGGGAGTTGGCTCTGATACCATGTCAGGCCAGGCAATAACTCCACAAAGCAAAAACTGATTTGTATTTTCTATTCCATTAGGTAGGTCTGTTATATACATGAGGGAGAGACTGTTCAGTTCATCTCCCGATGACTGTTCATATTTATCATTTATTTATTTACATATATTTACCCAATCACAAGGATTAGGTGTCAACATTAAATTTTGCACTCAAAAGGAGGTTTGCATCTTTAGAGATTTGATCTCTCTTGGTGCTTGGTAGACATGGAGTTTTGATGGATCTATGTGGTGTATTTGCATCACAAACCACCAGTTTTGGGGTTTTGAACCCATATTTGAAGCAACCAACTCATTATGCATGTAAAATTATTGCTAGGTAAAAATTTAAATTAATAAAAATGCATGAACTTTCCTTGCACTAACAATGCCCTTGCATTTCTAGCAGTAAGAATGCATGTGTCCTTGTCACTAGGAATGCACATGTGTTCTTACCATTGACAACACACACACATTACTACAATTAGGAAATTTAACACATGGAAAATGGTTGAGGTGGGGTTCGGTGGGAGGGGAAAGGGGAGAGAGGGATGGATAGATGGGTCAATGGAGATAAAGACAAAATGAGAGAGAAAAAGGGGTGGGATATAATTGGGGAGTGAGTGAGCGACAAAGAGGGTGGGAGAGGGTGAGAGTAAGTGGGAATTGAAAAGTGGGAGAGGTAGGAAAAGGGGTGGGGCATGGAGATAAAGGGAGAGAAAGAGCTGCGATGGACATAAGAAGGAAGAGAGAGATATAGTAGGAGGGAGGTTGTCATGAAGGAAAGACTGATGGAGGTAGGGATAGGCAAAGAGATAGGATATAGAGATAATGGGAGAGGGAGGGGAGAGGAAGTGTGTGAGTAAGTGAGAGTGGGGGGGGGAGAAAGAGAGAGAGAGAAAGATGAAGGGGAAGAGAGAAGAGGGATGAGAGATTGAGAGATTGTGGGGTAGGAGGGAAAGAGAGTGAGAAAAAGAGATATGGAGGGTAATGTGTGTGTGTGAGAGGGAGATGGAGGGTGGTTGTTGTGAAGGACAAACTAGGGGAGGGAGGGATGAGAGGAGGGAAAGGGAGTGAGCACGAGTGATAGAGAGAAGGAGAGAAAAACGAGGATAAAGACATAGCAACAGGGGAAAGAAAGAGGGAGGGAGATTGATAAACACAGATGGAGGTGGGATATATATATATATATATATATGTATAGTGAGAGAGAGAGAGAGTAACATCTCCCCGCTCTACTCTTGCTTAGTGTAATGATGATGGTGATTGTAACTCCAACATGGAGGAACTATTACTAGCGAGACCTCCAATTAATCATATGATAATTGTTCTTTAGAATTAATTAATTTAATTAAAATAACTAATGGTCGGACAACCTTACAGATCCTTGGCTTGAGAGAAACTTACTTGCTTTCTTGTTTTTCCTAAAACTACTTTAATTCTTGAAGCCAATTGCTTTCCTGCTCATCTTGAAAAGCCACAACCCACACCCAACCAAATTAAATGTCGAGGTTGTTCACTCAAAGAGTTGATTGTATGAGAATTTACTGTGATACGATTTGGAGTGAATGAAGTTGGCAGAACTCCATGGACAATCTTGATGAGATTACACTGAGGAATTGGATGGGTAGGTGATGCAACCAATATGGCCGCCAACACCAAATCAACCATTCATTGCACTACCCACAACTTGCTCCTCCACTTCACATTAATACACAAATAAATGATGCATAACTTTCAACATTTAACACTCCCGTTGCACCACTCTTCAATTCTACAACAGTACTTCAACACATTTTCCTTAGACAACTCCATCACCTTAAACAAGAAAAGTTCTCATTCATGCAGTCTTTGCACACAATCCTTTACTAGAAGTAGTGTTAACCATATTCACGCGGAATCATGGGGGTTGAGCGGTCTGAACAGAAATAGAAAACTCGGCTAGATAATGGTCAATCATCTCAGGCTAGATTTCGGTCTGATTGAATGTCTTGCCATTTGTAAACACTAGTAATACTACAAACCATCTCAGGGACAATTATCAGGTTACGAAGATGGGTTCTAACTGGCTCTGGTTCCTTAATTGAATATTGGTGCTTTCTTATATATGCAAATGAATCTCCTCAAGTGGATCTCTTCTAATATTCTATTCCAGCGATGAACGAGAGTCTTCCCTTTATCAAATAACGTAGCCCAGAGCTGTCAATTAATTATCGAGCGTGCCAAGATTAATCAATCCTTGATAGCCACGAATTTGGATTGGGCTTCAATACATTCCACGTAAAGTCTGAACAAATTTGACTTTCCACAATTTTTGGTTAAACAAGTTCAACTGTCAGTTCTCACATGACAATCTGCCTCACCTCTAAATTCATTGTCGATTTATCCTATTATTGACAGTCGACCTCTTCCAATGCTCTAGATCTGTGACTATGGTTCAGTTCTTGGATCCCTGTATATCTCAATACAATATAACAATCACATAGGCATTATACATTTTAATTAATTAAACCCAATGTATATTCACGCCTAAATCAATAAAGCTTAATCTCATTCTCAGAGTAACACAAATTGACTTCAATATTCCACATGAACTCAGAATTGAATTTTATATTCAATTAAAAATATTTACAATAATTAGTCTATTCTCAGCCTGATTTTCTATATCAGTGGCCTCTCTCTTCTTACTGCCCGTAGGCTACAATCCAACCCTCTCTAATCCTATCTAAGGATCATTTTTTTCTCGTTGATATCATCTCCTTATTTTTCTACTGCCAATATGATCTTATCCAACTCTCACAACCAACTCCTACAAACCTATAATTAATTCGTAGACTAATGCAACAACTTCTATTTTAATAAAACTACCCTTACCTCTAACTTACGACTCATTCAACTACTAACTACAAACAACAACTACTCTTTTGAGTCATCCCATTTCTTCAGGGATATCATTCACTGAAACCTAACAACTAAATAGATTCCCTATCTATGCTTGCTAAGAAATAAACATTGTTTTATATGAAATTTTACAATGGCCCCTTCTTGGGCTGATGTCTAGACCTTTAGGTCTGACTAGATACTTCGATCTTAATCTTTGACAGCCAATGCTCTTGCATTAGACTCCCAAAGTTGAAAACATTCATGATCTCCTCATCATATGATTTCATATGCTGATGAAAATCTCCAAGGTCCCAAACTTTTGTTTGTTGTTGTCCATAAGCTTCACTGTCTTCATCTCTATTTGGTTGTAACCTTCCAGGCTTCCACAACTTATGTTGCAGTGCTCCACTGTCTTTACCTTCATCATTCTTCACCCTCCATTAAACTTTACAGTGGATTACTTGATTGGATTTATTGTAGCGTTTATTAGGTACTCACATCAAATCCCATAGTTCATCTATGGCCTCTTGCAGTTCAATCCTCTGTTGATAACAAATCTTGCTTTTATTACTCTGCCACTGCATCTCACTACACATTGTCCATTCATATTTAAACTACTGATTACTTTCTTCAAATTTTTATGCTTCAGCTTCTCAGCTTCTGCTATTAATCTTGAGATTTCTCTAGATACCGCTGTAGATATTACTGCCACCCAAAGTTCTTGAATATCCTTGAAGATATCTCCCTTTGCAACATCTAATTTCTGCTTCTTGTCTACAAATTTACTTTCCAATGATTTAATGTTTTCATTCCATGGGCTAAGTACTATCATGGAATCTTCCTTTTCCTCCATTTGACTGTTCTCTTGTGCCAAATATTTTTTAGTCTTTGCAACAGTATCTTCATCACAACTTGTAATAATACACCAATTATTAGAATTAAAAATATAAGGCCTCATTGCCTTTTCCTTCTCTGGCAACATCTCAATTTGATGTTCTGAGTTTTCCTCTAACTCCTTTGTCAGCACATCAATATGCTGATTTAAATTCTCAAAAGAATTCACGAGTCTACCAGCTAGTCTCTGCTCCACATCATCTGTTCCAAGGACGTCTCCTCGCTCTGGTTCACAATAGTGAAATTTTTAAGATTAGGTATGTTCTATGCTAGAGAAATTTATTTAAATTTTCACAGTTAGCAATCATATCAGCATTACGATAAACTACAGATAGAACATAAATATAAAACACAGAAGACAAGCCAAGACAAGAGGACACAAGATATGGTGCGAGCAAGGGACAAACCCCACAATGTGTGGGGAAACCCTTTGATCAAATCTTCTTTTATCTTCAAAGTTCAACAGAGAAAGAGAGAGAGAGAGAGATAGTACAATTACAACAGAAGTCAATACTTTGACTTGTCTAGATCTAAGCATAGATCATCTCCTATAACGATGAGATCAGTTGAAGACATTCTGCTTCAACTGATACCTATCATCGTGCTGCATCTAGTCCTCTAGTTGCACTACTGCATACTACCTCATGCGGATGTCCATGTCCATGATCTTATCCATCATAACGCTGCTCAAACTAATGTGCATCATCATCATGCTGCTGCCCCTGCTAATGTATTATTGCGCTGCCCATGCACATGATCTCACAGTGCTACCCATCATGCTGCTGTCCATGCTCCATGTATTCGTTGCACAGTGCATCCACAATATATCATGTAGCAGCCCAAGACTGTGTTATATATATGTATCCAGCGTATATATATAACTTATGTACTATAGCGTATATTGTCCAACGATTACTGCCCATCGTATGTACAGTCCAGCATATATATAAAGACCATACATATCAAGACCACATACATATTAAGACCCTATATACAACTGGAGCAAAATCATACATATCGAGACCCACATTAGAGATACGAATGCGAGACCATATACCAAAGCGAAGAATCTCTGTGGCCTCAGCGAATATACATAAGAGACATCTGTGAGTATATATAAGAGTCTTTGGCATCCTCTACGTGTATGTATATAACCTCTGTGATGCGTACAAGACCTCTGTATATATATATAACTTATGCGATGTGTACAGGACCTCTGTGTCTATATGTATAACCTCTGTGATGTGTACAGGACCTCTGCGTGTATATATATAACTTATGACTGCGTTCACCATTGACTGCGGGTTCTATGATTGCGTTCCAAACAGCAGGGGACATATATGAGAGCTTTTCATATATATTTTCATTCCCAACTGCGGGGAACATGTGGCCTCATGACAACGACTAGAATATGCATGAGTTTTGTGCTTCTATGGTAGTGAACAGATCTTTGCGTTTAGGGCATTAACTCATCAACAGGTCTCAACATATGACTACATGGAAGGTGTCAGCGTATTCTTCATGCTTTGCACATATATATATATATTGTTGTCCCATTACAGCGTATGAAATGCTGTGCGAAGATATGTTGTTCCATGACCCGTAAATATCAGTCTTATTCCTTCCCTTACTGCAGTCCTTCCCTCACTGCGGTTTGATGTCTTTCCTTACCTTACTGTAATTAGGCTCCACTGCAACGTATAAGCTAGGGCGTGTGATGATTGCATGAATATCTCCCATGACTCCATGAACCAGCATATAATATTCACAGCATATCCACCATGAACAACGTGTACTCTGAGTAGCGTATATCTTATAAGACTCTGATGAATTAATCTAGGCCAGCGTACTCTTTTTGTGACTCTCCTTCCAAAAACCCAAGACATGGAGAGGAGATCACAAAAATGAGTGTTTCAATTGACATCAAAACTCTTCTATTTATACTAAAGGTGGATGATTGAATAGACATGATGTTTGGGCTTCTAGAGCCTACATAAGAGCTGGTCGGTTTGATAATAATTATATAAACAAAATAAATTCATATCTCCATAAATACTTATCGGAATCGGATGATCTTTGGATCAATCCTACACCTCTCAACGAGAGGGATCCAATAAAAATATCAGCTGCCATAAATAAGCCGACCCACATGGAGTTTGGCCCTAGTTGTCAAATTAACATAAATTCTTCTCTGCAACTTCCACTTGCTGCTTCATATCTTCAGATTTACTGCTTATCATCTTAACGACTATATACTCATCCACCTTTTCTTCTTCGTTATCTAGTACATCAGAATCAACTAGTTCATTAAGCATAAATGTTTCACCATGTTTTCTCTACTTGCCAACATTTTTGACAACTTCTTTTCCACATTTTTCATCCATGACAACCTCTTCATTCTCATTCAGCTCTGATTTTACAGTCTAGATAATTATTCTTTGGTCTTCTAGCCTTTTCTCCAAAAGACTTAACTTATGCCACAAATATGCCATTTCACTTGGAATTTATCCCAAAAACTCTATACAACCCTCACTATCTTCTTCTTTGTCACAAATCCAATTTATTAGTGACACTACTTCTTCAATCTGCATTAGAATAAAAGTTTGATTCTTCATTTGTGTGACATCTTTAGATGTCTGTCCAACAGTATTTCTTTGGCCACTCAAGAAAGCCAATTCCTCTTTGTCCTTACCAATAATAGGTTCCTCATCATAAGACATAACTATCTCATCTCCATTGAAGACACTTCCTTCACTAAGCAAGGAATTTATGAACTCCTTCTCCTTCCATAACTCATGTTGATCTTCATCTGAAAGACAATCGTCATCATACTTTGCTTGGAACTTTCAGCCTCACTCAAGATAGTTCCAAAGGATGTTTTGTCTTCTGCAATACCTGTAATCACACATAACTTGCCAGTTTTAAACCCACAAGACATCATGACCTTATTTGATGATTCACTCATCAAGTCCTCCTGCTGTTCCAAGTCCTCTACATGACTCATAAAATCTTCAATGGTCTTCTTCTCAGCCTCTTCAAGCCCTCCACTTGGTTGCTTGATATCCTTCTCCAATTCTTCTTGCTTTTGGCCATCGTCATAAGCCAAACTTTCTTTGTTCTTACCCCTTACAATATGCTGAAAAGCAACACTTTTCCCCAACTATGTATGGACATTTATATGAGACCTAGCTATCCCATCTTCTTTCAGAACAGAGTTTAGATTATGCCCGTCTTCTTCCTCCTGGATGAGAATGTGAGCAAAATGTCCTTTCTCACATGTTCCACTTGGAAACATACACAAGTTATCACATTTAACACCCTAATACCTCTTGGTCCCATTTGAAGTTTTAGTCTTCAAGTCTTCCTCCTGATACTCACTTATTCTGAGTAATTCTTCCTTCAGTCGAGCATTCATATTTTTCTCTTTCCTCCTCTGTAGCCTATGCCACCCTATCTTTCTTCTCATATGAAAACCACACCTCTGGTCTTTCTCATTCCTCTCTAACAGTTCCATCAGTACTTGAAGATGGACTATTATCTCAGCTTTCTCGCTCTCATATTCTTCATCAGTCAACTGCTTTCATATGCCATTTGCTTTGGCATCTTATTTCTTCACTTTTCTTCTGATGTGGTCTTCCTCTGTTATAAATCTAACCTAAAAATATAAGAGAATACAAATAAAACCAATAAATGAGAAGATATGAATATAGAAATGCTTTACTTTATTGATCAAAACCCTTAAGGTAGGGCAACACCGTACATTCACTCCTTAAGGAAGGAGAACACTCGACAAGCCATATGCTTGTTCATACAATATTCCTTGACATCTCTCAATGGGGAGTCTCTAGCCTCTATATAGGCCGCATACATACAATACGATGGGTCATTACCATGGTTCCCTCAATACCATCTATCTAATACCACGAGCCCATCACATTATTACTAACTACTTGTGGTCCCTTACATGATACGGGTTAACCACCTTATTTATTACTATGGCCCATCCCATTATTACATTATTCCCTTAGGTACCTCCCTTTGTACCCCATATTATCCCCCCTAGGTATACTACATCCTCAGAACCTCTGCTATGACTATCAATAGTCATCTTCTTCTCGATCTCTATGAGTTCCTCACTTACTCACTATGAGCTACATTAAGCCTCTGCCACAGCAAGTCCTCCCTACTGCCACTTACCTCACCAAGCTTTCCTCTGAACTTGGTCTTTTGGCAAGCACTGGTTCTCTGTCAAGAAACTCTTGAGCATTTCTCTCTGCTCCTTCTAGGCTCACATGCACAACTCATCTACACTTGAGAACACAATTGTCCTCTTGTATTTCGATCACAACTGAAATACTAAGTTTTGGCCACACTATCTCAGAAACCCTTACTGGATTCCTTCATCATGGCTCTTAAGGCTGTGATCTTCTTGCTAAGATTCTTCACTAATTATTGTTATCTGCATATCAATGATATTTAAAACAAAGACCATTCCAATGTTTCAAAAGATTGTTGCTGCCAAATTTCTATGGCCACTTTAAAATTCTTTTGCTCAGCTTCCTTCTGAGAACACTCTTGTCCTCTCTGTCCAACCTTTATTCGTATTCTTCAGGTTCACTGCCACTTTTTTTTTCCATTTTTTCTTCACTTTGTTCTTTAGAACACATACAACTTTCATTATTTGTTTGCTGCTATCAATCTTTATTCTGTCTTTAACCGGAAAAACTCAAACCAAAGTTAAATAAAACAATACCTATATGATTTCACAAGTAGTCCCCCTCCACTCTTCACATTCGAGTGAATCTCCATTTTCCTCAAGAAAAAAAACATTGTTGTGCTTTCTTTATGCTTCTAAAATCTCTTCTTAAGAGTATCACTTACTTTCATCTTTTGTCATGTCTTCTACTTACCAGATTCAAATAACTTGATCTCCTCTTTGCAATATCTCTATCAATTTTCTATAAATCACATTTGATTTCACTGATATCCTCTTCCTTTCGCAATCACACTTGCATTTTGCACAATTCTTCTTTAATTACAAAGAGCTTTAACCAAGCTCTGATACCAAATGATGCAGCCAATATGGCTGCCAACACCAAATCAACCATTCATTGCACTACCCACAACTCGCTCCTCCACTTCACATTAATAAATAAATATATGATGCAGAACTTTCAACATTTAACACTACTGCTGCACCACTCTTCAATTCTGCAACAGTACTTCAATGCATTTTCCTTAGGCAACTCCATCACCTTAAACATGAAAAGTTCTCATTCACACAGTCTCTGCACACGATCCTTTACTGGAAGTAGTGTTAACCATATTCACGTGAAATCATGGGGGTTGAGTGGTCTGAACAGAAATAGAAAACTCGGCTAGATAATGATCAATCATCTCAGGCTAGATTTCGGTTTGATTGAATGTCTTCCCATTTGTAAACACTAGTGATACTACCAACCATCTCAGGGACAATTATCAGGTTACAAAGATGGGTTCTAGCTGGATTTGGTTCCTTAATCGAATATCCGTCCTTTCTTATATATGTAAATGAATCTCCTCAAGTGGATCTCTTCTAATATTCTATTCCAGCAATGAACGAGAGTCTTCCCTTTGTCAAATAGCGTAGCCCAGTGTTGTCAATTACTTATCTAGCATGCCAAGCTTAATCAATCTTTGATAGCCACAAATTTGGATTGGGCTTCAATACATTCCATGTAAAGTCTGAACAAATCCAACTTTCCACAATTTTCGGTCAATCAAGCTCAATTGTTAGTTCTCACATGACAATCTGGCTCACCTCTGGATTCATTATTGATTTCTCCTAGGATTGATAGTCGACCTCTTCCAATGCTTTAGATCTGTAACTATAGCTCCGTTCTTGGATCCTTGTAGATCTCAATACAATATAACATTCAGATAGGCATTATACGTTTTAATTAATTAAACCCAATGTATATTCATGCCTAAATCAATAAAGCTTAATCTCATTCTCAGAGTAACACAAATTGACTTCAACATCCCACATGAACTTGAAATTGAATTTTATATTCAATTACAAATATTTACAGTAATTAGTCTATTCTTAGCCTGATCTTCTATATCAGTGACCTCTCTTTTCTTACTACCCATAGGCTACAATCCAACCCTCTCTAATCTTATCTAAGAATCATTTTTTTTCTTGTTGATCTCATCTCCTTCTTTTTCTAATGCCAATCTGAGCTTATCCAACTCTCATAACCAACTCCTACAAACCTGTAATTAGTTCGTAGACTAATGCAACAACTTCTATTTTAATAAAACCACCCTTATCTCTAACTTATGACTCATTCAACTACTAATTACAAACAACAATTACTCTTTCGAGTCATCCCATTTCTTCAGGGATATCATTCACTGACACCTAACAACTAAATAGATTCCCTATCTACGCTTGCTAAGAAATAAACACTGTTTTACATGAAATTTACAATGGTCCCTTCTTGGGCTAGCGTCTAGACCTTTAGGTCTGACTAGATACTTCGAGGTTGATCTTTGAGAGCTAATGCTCCTGTATCAGTAGGTAGTGCCCATTTTTTCTCTCTCTAAAAAATTTAAAACACAGGAAGGGAGAAGACACTGAAGAGGGAAATTAGGTTCTTCCAGTGACATGAGAGAAAAACAAACACATAGGATAGGAGACACACATAGAAAGGAAGAAGAAGGAAGTGGTATTCTTGACGTTTGGAGACTTTGAGTGGTTAGTCTTTGTTGGCTCATATTCCTCTATTTTCTGATGTTGTGGCGTTGAACTCAGGGCCTAATCTCTATGACTTAGGTGGTAATTTGTGTGGCTATGTTTTATAACCGTTGAGTTCTTTATCTAACCTCGACAACCTGTGTGAATTTTAGTGAGTGAATAGATCACTAATTTCTTTTTGATGAGATGGTGAAGCATTAGAATAGTAGACTCCATCTCCTAAAATTGTGCTCAACCAATTGGTGTAAAACCTTTCCCTATGCAAGCATTTCCTCTGACCCTGGATTCGGCTTGGGGGTGGTAAGTTGCAAGAAAGGTTGCAGTTTATCTAGCCTATTGTTGGGTGGAGAGAGGAAATTCCTCCTTTGGTTGTCAACTAAAACAATAAACACAAATAAGTATAATTGTTTATGCACATTATACTATAGGATATGATATTTCTTATTGTGCCTATGGTTAATGATTAATACCACATCATTCATGAAAGAATTCCTGATTCACTATCTGACCATGATTAACCAACTAACTTATATATCTATAGTGATTATGAGCTTTTTAGTAATGTGGTTGAAACATTCTTATTTAATTATAGGTTTCTTGATATGTCCTTGATTGGCGATTTGAAATAACTCGGTACTAACCTATGATTTGATAAGTATCAATTATCTTATAGGTTTATGAGTTTGGGCAGCTCACTATTATGACCATGTTTGTGGGTGGTATCATTAGTGTTTCAATTATGTTACGTGCATGGATTAGTTCCACCTTTGGGAGGCTGCTGAGATCTCAGTATCAACATAGTGAATGTTTTGATTTATATGCTTTCATGGTCATGATGAATTTATAGATCTATGCACTGTTGTTATCCTAACGAGCCACATATTTATTTACATGAATATGTATGGTTGTTTATGTACCTTAATTAACTTGTTATAGTATGTGATTTTTAATGTTTGAAATGTTATGAGTATCATGTCTCTTTTTCTTGTTTGAGATTGTAAACTATTGAATATGTTATGAAATTTATCCATGTTTTGTGTGCTAATTGAGGTTTAGTTAGAGTTAATTGTAGTTATCATCAGTGGCAACAGTTTGTGGATGTATATACATGTACAAAGATGTATTGCCTTAAGCTTCACTTAGGAAGCATGATAAGGGATTATCCTATGATATCTAGATGTGGAACCTTTTCTTAACTTTAATTCAGTATTTGATATAAGGCAAGTGGATAAGATCACTAATATATTATGGTCATGGTATAATTCCTTAGAGGGTTAATGTTCAAGTCTGGGTTTGTATCCCTAGAAAATTTGGTGCTCTTGGAAAGGCCCTGTCATAAGAAAACTTTGTTCTAAAACCTTGAAATTTCCCTTCTACAAGTTTTGGAGTAGAACTGTGTTTTTTATTCGAAACCATATACTTTTTTAACTCCTTGAGTTGTAATGCATCTTGATGTGTGGAGGATATGGATGGCCCTTCGATGAATCTTGTATCTAGGGATAGGTACCTATTTATTAGAGTATCTAGTTGTGGTAGAGGGGGTGGGTATATTAGATCTAGTGGATGTATTTAGAGATCCAAGCATTAGGCTAGTTTGCTAGGTTGCAACTTTGAAAACGCCCATATTTAGATTGGGCTAGATATTCCTCAGTAAATAGGGGTTAATACATCGATATTTGGGATAGGATCCAAAGGAATGACTATTGTCTTGAGGCTAGATTCCCTCACGGGCAGAGATGTATCTAGGATATCCAGGGGTGAAGACATGGTGAAATCTTGCGAAATTCCATATGTGGGCAAGGAATTGATATCATTGAATGTGAAAATTGATTTGGGTGTATGGGGAGGATGTGAATGGAGAAAAATTTCTTGCACCCTGATTTCCCCTCATAACTAAATATAGCACAAATCTATAGAGTTTTTCGATGAGGCCAAGTCTTTGTGGGACCCATGAATTAGGATGAAGTGGAAAGTTCCAAGAAGGCATGATGATTCTCTTATGGATACCACGTAGGTGCCAAAGGTTATGTGGTAGAGCCACATGGATTCCTTGTGAGTGCCACGTGGTAGTGTCATGTTGACGTGTCAAGATCTAATTGGCCAAACTTAAAAGGGGCATAACTTCCAATCTAGGAGTTAGATTAAGATAAAATTGACATCACTAGAAAGCTCTCAATGAGATGGATAAGATGGTGATAACATAAATTAATTCCACAAAATTTGAGAGAACGTACTTTTAGTAGCCCCATATTCATAATGGACCTTGGAGGTTGGGTTAGTCATACAGTAACACCTCCCATTACCTAAGATAACATAAGAGATGGGATGGAGTGTTACATAGTGGTATCAAAGCATGGTTCAATTCTAGGACTAGATTGGCCATGAAAGAGAATATTATAATCAAAGTAATGGTTCAAATGATAGTCCTCGAGGGATAGAAAAGCACCATAAGTAGTTAAGATTCAAAACTAGCACTGAAGAGGCTCGAACATATATTATTAAAATTTATTCTAAATCATAAGTTGTTTGCTATGTATATATGTATATGATGACCTTTAAATTTGTAGATGTCATGACTGCTAATCTTGGTGAAATGTTGATTTCAAACCTAGTGATGATATGGTTATAAACATGTTGATGTGTCCTTTTTAATTCTTGGAATATGTGACTCACATGGGCTCTATATGTGTGATTAGAGTGATATATGGTTAGTATTGACATGACAAGACAACGAGTCAATTTGTTTGTGCTAATAAAAAACAACTATGTGTGTCTGACAACACACAAGAAGAGCCAATTAAAACAAGAAATAAAAGGATGAACAATATTATGTTACAACAATGCATGGGCCAAGTCCACCATGAGAAGAAGGGGAAATTTCCCCTAATACAAAATAAACCTTTAGGAGATTGAAAGTTGAGTTGAAAAGCTTCAAAGCATAAAATTAAAGAATGATAAGAAAATAAGGAGAAAAGGAAAGGTTGAACACATTGTTTCTATAGAACCCGTCATACATGGAAGGGTCACTGCAACATGCATCAACCTCTAGAGAAGTAGAAGAATGTCATGCTGAAAAGACTAAAAGAAACCTTATGATATTAGAGAGAAAATAAAGCCATTCCCATGTTGGAACTATGAGAGTAACATATAAGGAGAGACTTCCTTAACAAACAACAAATAAATGAAATTTCATGCAACTATACACACCTGAACCAACAACTAGTAATGCAAAAAAAAAAATGAGGGAGTAGGCCTATCAAACACTCCGAAATAATGAAAAGTTCCTTCATGAACTATTTAGGTGGATATTGGAATTTTGAGGTTGCTATAAACCTTGGGAATGTCTCTAACTAAATTTTTGTGCATATGTTAATTATGGACACACTAAATATTAGAACTCAAGGGATTGAGTTTGTTGTTAACTAATGAATGATATGTAGAGGAAATGTTTTGCACACATTTATTGTTATTGTTGACTACATATTTCTTGTTTTATTGTTTGTTGAATTTGATAATGGCCATGCTTCTTTATCTTGTTCTCATATGTTGCTATTGTGGTTTTTCTTTGTTTTTTATCCTTTCTTCTTTCCTTCCTCATTTTGTCTTGATTTGATTGTTGGATGCAAGAAAATGGAAGTAAAGGAGGTCATAAAGGGATATAAAATAAAACCCAATTAAAAGTGTAAGACCTTGGCCAAACCCTATGCATAAGATAAATGATATTATAGGGTAGAAGAAGATGACAAAATAACTAGGTGGACTTGGCTAGGCCCAAATGAACAAAACAGAGAACAATGTGATGACTATGAAAATAGCATAAGAACGGAATTTCCTGAATTGACAATTGTGCATGGCCGATATCTATATCTATATATATATATATATATATATTCTATTTACTTAGGAAGGACATTTGTTGAGAACCATCATAGTAGGAGGAGGATTAATATGATACTACTTACTATGCTTTGAGCAATACAATGAAGTGATTTAATGTATTCCATGCCACGTGGATATCTATTTGGCTAGTGTGAAAGGATGAAATATTGCTAAAAACTACCATTATTAACATGCTTATGGTTATACTTCTAAAAATTGTTGTGTTCATGAATGAAAATAATAAAGGCTAGAAATTGACTTTGAAATTGGTAGCATATGAATAGCGTGGAACATGTGCAAGTACTACATGTGTTTTTCAAATGAGAATTCATAGGATTAGGAGCATGGATAAAGACATGCTTAAGAAAATTCCTTTTTGATGTTTTCATTGAAATCTATAAATAGTTGAATTGATAAATTATGACTAATATGTGAGGTTGAGACCATTTCAGGAATTGTTGAATATTACAATAGTAGGAATGTTACCAACCAACTGGATCCTTAAAAAATTCTTAAGCGCTGACAATAACAACCAAGTAAGTAAGGAAAGTAGTAAGCCAAGGTAAAAATGTAAAGGAAAGGAATCGGGTAAGAATTCCTTTAGCTGAATTTGAAAAGTATTGCTTCAAATTAATGTATGTTTTGTGTGGATACAAGGAAGTGGTATGGTTAAGGCAAGTAGCCTTCAACTTGAATATATTGAAATAAATTTTGTAATACATGCTAAGAGAAATGAAGAACTATATTTCTCATGAATTTAGAGATAGAAATTTATCATTTCTAACTCATTGGTCTGTTGCAATAAATGTTTGATTATGTTATGCAATGCTTGGAATAAATATGATGCACATGTAAAATTCAATGATAGTGCCATTTCAATTTACTTCAATGTAGTTGGGGTGATATAATTATTACGAATATAATAATTCTAAGGTTACTTGAGGCTCTTGCGAATTCCTGTAATAAAGAAATTGTACATATTGTTATAGGCCATTTTGTCGCATCTAGTAAATAGGCCTGCAAACCAGATCAATCACCATCTATGAATATGTTGTCATCATCCCTACACAAAGCACTAAGCATGATCTTTCCAAATAGCTGAGTTTTTGGGTCTAACTGCCAAAAATCAGTGCTTTTAAGGCCCACTACACCTTGTTGCTTTAGAGACTTGCGTTCAACAATAGGTTGCTCCATTATGCACCAACGTTGATTAGCAGCAGCCTATCCCTTACCAAGGGTACACTAATTCTAGAAATCCAGGAAAATTAAAAAAGGATCCCGAAGCTTCCGCTTCGAGAAGCTTCTAGGAATTTTTTTAACAATTTACCTTGGATAAGAAGTTAAAATCCTATCTGATCCTACCTTGGAGACTTCACCTCTTACCAATTCAACTCATCCTCCCATCGTAAGTGGATCTCAAGCCTATATTGGTAAGTGGATAATAATTACTAAACTACCATCCCTCTCCTATAAATTTACTGCCATCTACAACATCAAGGATGGATTTTGGAGACTGATCATGCCATCATGCTGCTACCTTGAATCTAAGAGAGTCATAATCTTCATGCATTAGGGTGACATTGAGGTGTGGTTTGTGAAAAGTAAGGATAAGTCAACTTGGGGAGATACCTACAAGATCAAATACTATTCTTGGTAGTAAACTCTCTCCTATTTCTATTAATACAAAGAGTACACCATTTTCCTAGATGTTTTATATTATATTTATATTCATGTATTTCAATGCTTCGCTGATCCATTGAATAGAGTAATTAAATTATGCTAAGTAGATGTTGTGGATATTTGGCTTTTTATGAATGTATGTGTAGGTTCTAATTATAGCAATTGAAGCTACAATTGGAAATCACAAGCCGGGAGGAAAGTAAATCTTGCGATTGATTCCAAGTAAGCCTCTTTCCCATTCTTCAATTTCTCTAAGGGAAACTTTATATTCTTTTCTTTCTATTGTTCTAGACCAATCCACTAGGACTAGGGAAGATAATTTTGTCCACCATCGTAAATTCTGCATAACAAATTGAAAACTCCACTAGGGATCTTTTCTTTCCCTTAATGGTTTCCTTGATCTGAGGCCTTGTTTCACCTCTTGAGTAGGCCTTCATTGCCTCACTCAACTTGGATTGACCCTAGGGAGACATTTCATAGAGCTTGATTTGAATTTTTGTGTCATAATTTGGCCACAATTTATTAACTTCCCCCCTGGTCTAGAGACAGAGCATCGCAACGCACCCTATCCTTCTTTGCACCTGCACTGCAGAGCGCTAATTGCCTTTCAACACTTGCGCTAACCCCTGTTCGATGCAAACCATTTCCATTTTGTGCATTTCTCTCTGATTGTCTTTGTTCTAGCTGGTTCTCCTGAATCCTTGAGTGTGTCTTGGTCTCTAAAAGTCCTTCATTTTGTTTTCTTTTGACTTTGAATGCCTTTGATAATATTTCTTTTGGATTTTTCTTTGTTCTTGTCAATTAGGTCATCAACAAACTCATTTCTTAATCTTTGATTACTTGAAAGAATTGTTGTCTCATTCATAGTTATGAATAGTTTATTTATTATAAATTTGGAGATTATCTTATTTTTTATCCCATTTGAAATTAAGCGGAGTGAAAAGAAAAACCGTATCCATTTTACATTGCATTTAGGGTTTTGTGTGTGAAATTGGAATTTGGAACGGTTGCATTAGGGGAGTTTATTTAAAAATATTTTTTGTTGCATATTGTATGATGAATCACTCTTTGTTATCTTCCCTCCCATACATAGATTTTCATTGAAAAGAAGATTTCATTTTGTCACTCTAGATTGCATCTTTAGGATATTTAGGTGAAATTTGTGGTGAGCCTTGAAAATTAAAACATACTTTAAGATTAACTTTAAAATTTATTGAATCAATCTTAAGGAGAATTTGAAACATTAACACAAACGTCTATAGGTCCAGGATAGAGATATGTTTCGGTGTCTATAAACATAGGAGTTTTCATTTTTTTATAGTGTTGCATTTTCGGGGTGATATCCCATTCCATATACATAAGTGTATCAGACCATTCTCCAAGTACCTTTCGGTATATTGGATGGCAATCCATGCATGAAAAGTATATGGGAATTCTCTCATTGTATGGTTATGTATTAGACAACACTAATGCATATTGCACTTCCATGTAGCATTCAATATATTTTGGAAGTCCACCATAGGTTTCTATCTTCATCCTAGGTAACTGAGTCGACCACCTTGTATACTGTGGTACACCAAACATAACATCCAAAGAGATTGCCTACCTGTACATAAATACTTGATTCTCTAAGGTGGTATATTGTAGTTCATAGTTAGATGGTAAACCTTTATGCCTAGATTACATTGTTTGATTTATTTTTTTTGTTAATTTTTAAAATTTATTAAACCAACATGGAAGAATAACGCCATACACTCTGTCATTTGGTAGAATGAAAAATAATCCTCTTCTTCCACCTGAGGCAACTCCTGGCCATCGTTATAAGCACAAAAATATACAGACTATCGAATCTAGTACTTTGGGAGATACTACTTCTGGTCCTCCACTTGAAATAGATCCATCAAAATCATCCTTTCCTATGAGTACTGAACTCGAGATTACTTCTTCATTGGCTGATGAGTTCGACATAGTTGAAACATAAGCACCCGAAATGTCATTACCTGAGGTTTATTGAATCTAACTATACTGAATTAGAGACAACAAAACCTAAGGTTATACAATCTGATGCACCTCAGTTATCTACACATATTACTTCAATTAATTCCGGTTCTCTTCCTCTTTCTCAGACCCAACCACTTCTGATGGTGAACCACTTCCACTTGGTCTTGTGAGTATTGAAGAGATTCCTTAGGAAGAGCCTCAACCCTCCTCTTCTATCTGAGTAGGGACTCATTTTTATCAGGCCCATCCTTTTCCTTCTCCTCATACTCCATTGTCATATCCTTTGTTTGGTTCATTTCCTTTCAATTCACCCTTGAGTTTCTCTCAGAAACCCCCTTTGGGATAGTTAATCATGACTGAATCTTCTATGGTTTCTTAGTTTGTATCTAATACGATGACCGAGACAACCCATGTTGCAACTTCATCCATGTTTATGACATCAACAAAGACACATTTGTATGGTGGTGTGTCCGTCCCACTTGGTTATCAATATTTGTCTGGTACCTTTTCTGGTGCAACATCCAGTCCATGGACCTCTCCCGTATCATGTACATCTCAAATTATGTATGGCACTTCTTTGATGAGTGTTACACAATATTGTCTTCCTCCTCTATCTACACTTATGGTTCAATAGCAAGTTGGTACTTATGCTAGTGGGTATGGACACCTAAAATAACCCAATCCACCTCCTATTGGGAACCCTCCTCTTAGGGGGAAGTTTCCTCTGTATAACCCTCCTCTTTCGAAAGGGGAAACGCATTTCCATAATATTTTCATCTCCTCATGTTAGTGCTCAGCCTCATATGAGTCCTCCATGTTCAGGAATGGATGCTAATGTTTGGAAACCTACCGTGCCTATACAACCTGGTTTGGTTGTGGATTCATCTTTAATTTCTCAACCTATTCCACCTACATCTCAAATTCCTATTAATCAACCTATATCTCAACCTATTCAAGCTCAACTTAATGTAAGCCAACCTTTATAGGCTACATATTTAACTCAACCTATTCCACCGGTATCTAGTGCCTTGCAAGCCATGTATACCAAACCTTTTCAAGGTAGCTTACAATCACAATTGCTTGGTTAGGCCATTCCTGAAATTCAAGTGGGTCAAAATGTATATGGTATGGCACAGTCACAACCTAGCCAACCATATGTTGGTATGATTAAAAATCCCACATGACAACCGTATCAACCGTATCAAGCTATACCTCAAATACCTTACGTTCAACAAATCCAAACCCAACTGTTTCAACCTTTACAAGGTTATCCTGGAGCTGGGAAGCAAGCGTATGTGTATATTGGTTATCAAAATTCTCCCTATCTCGGGACAAAAATTACTTTTTTTAGGCGATCCCATCTTACCCGAGGTTTCCTCCACCAAACCTCAACAAGAAGTTTCCATTTGTAGCAGCTCTTGAATTTCCAAATCCGACCATGCTCACTAATGATTCCATTGCACATTCTCCTTGGTGGCCGGTTATTCCCATGAAATTTCCGAGCGATCTCCCTAAATTCAATGGAAATCCTAGAGAAGACCCATCTACACACATGATGAATTATCATTTGTGGTGTTATTTGAAATCTCTCAATAATGACTTTGTTCATTTGTGTCTTTTCTAATGCACACTCATGAGTATGGCAACAAAATGGTATATTGAACTACCACAAGCTTCGTTCGATAATTTCAGTGCCTTGGCTACCACATTCATAACACATTTCTAGTTACCCATTTGATATGACACTGGAACTAAACTTTTAACCAATTTCAAACAAAATGATTCCACTCACATTTTTTTATCACATTCATGAGTGGTGACGTCATAATCATTTGGTTAAAATGTTTGCTCCTACTCAGTTGTTAGCTAAATAGTTCATTAAGTCTATGTTACCATCCATCACAGAATACGATGCCAAGGGCTGAGTTATCACCGAAGAGTAGGTAATTTCTCGTGCCCAGTGTTAGGATATTATTTATACCCAATTTGGCACGATCTATGATAAAAAAAAAAAAAATTGTGACCTTCCAATACTATTCTTCAACCTCCTATTAAGGAATCACATGCCGCCAATGGTGTGATTGGTTCTGCTAGCTAGTAGTTGATGAGTAAACAATCTGGTTCAAATATTGTTGTGGATGCCCAAAGCCCTCCTTCCACTATTCTTGTGGCTTCTACTTTAGATACTAATGCCATTCAATCTTCCAAAGGAAAATCTCAGCAACCAGCAAGTAAGAAGAAAGGAAAAGGTAAAAAGAAGAAAGATAATTCTCTGCCAGATAAACAAAACAATCAATGTTCTGAAGAAAAGAGGAAACCTCATTATCCATGCTTGATTTGTAATGAGGAGCATTTCACTCGTGACTATCCACATCAGGTGGAAGTGAATAAACTTCTTAAATCATCCTTTGCTCCCATTGCGTTGATTGATCAATTTTCGAATCAGGAGACCGACATGGTTTCCTGGGATCCTGCTTCCTCTAACTTAGTTTTGATGCTTTCCTCTGCAAAGACAAGAAATGAAATTAAGGTGGCCACCCAAAATAAATACTATGGTAATTTGAATCCCTTGAATGGTCAGGATACTGATCAAGTTGCTAGTTTGAATGCATATCCATAAGATCCTACTCCAAATGTGTTTGCTACATAATTGACAATTAAGCCTCCCAAAGGCGTTTTCCATAAATCTACATTCAACCCTTGTGCAAGGGATTCTTAGAATTATAACATAGTTTAGGATCTAGCTCAAGCTCCTTTAGCTATGTCAAATCTTGAAGTGTTGCAAAATTTCCCCGCCCAAAAGAAGGCTTTTCTTTCTGCAATTTGATGTATTGATCCTTCATATTCCAACCTAGTAGTCTTTAACCATGAGAATTATACACCTCGACTTATAACCCAATTATGTTTCATGATTCAGGGTTTTATTCATGGTAATAATAACCATCGTTCCATCATGGAAGAAGGAGACTCAACCTGTATCATGTCCCTTTCTTGCTGGAAGACTGTTAGTTCTCCCCAATTGAAACAGTCATCGACTACTCTAAAGGATTTTGACAGAAGAGGCTTCAACCGTTATGGAATTCTCAATTCGTTACAAGTATAATTAGGTGACAAGACATTGTCATTAGAAGTCAAAGTTATCAATGGATTGCTAGATTATAGCTTTCTATTGGGTTGTATGTGGGTTTACTTTATCGCTGCTGTTGTTTCAACATATTTTAGAACGATTGCTTTCCCTCATAAGGGAGGAATAATAGCCATTGATAAGCTCACTTTCTTTGCCACCAATTCTCAAGTTACTGGAAGTGTCCCTCTTGTGGGAGAAACCCCACATCCATACCTTCATGTCGGGGTAGGATTGCTTAAGGATTATTCCCTCATGGGAACCTTTTCTCTTCCTCATCTTTCTCTCGACAAATCTAATTCGATCGCCCATGTCAACATGATATCTTCTTGTATTACTCCATATGATCCTTGGGTAGTTCCAGAGGAATCTAATATTAAAACTTTTAGTGACCACATACTGCCCAGTCCCATTGCGTTTGACTATGAAGTCATCTATTCAACTTGTGCAACACATTCTAATATTTCCTCTTCGATCAATTCAGTGGACTATTCCTTAGATTACAACACATCCTCTGATTCCTTCTCTTGTAAATTTCTTACTGATGAGAGCATCATGGAGATCGGGATGCCATATGATGCATCATGGGATGATCATCGTCATCGTTCCTCCTTGCCAAATTCCTTCGAGGATAATATTAATGAACTCTATCAGCCCAATATCATTGAGATATCTACGAATTCCATATCTATCGATGGTATCAGTTATGAGAATAATTTTTCAAACGTTTAAGAGGCTATCCCTCTCGATATTTTAATCAAAACTAGCATTGTTGAGAACATAGATATCAACATGTCTTACTCTCTCGATGAGATCAAAACCTACAAAGTTCTTTTCTAGGAGTTTCAAGACATTTTTTCCTAGTCTTATGAAGAAATGCCAGGTATTGACCCAAACATTGTTGTGCACGAAATTAAGACATATCTTGATGCCAAGCGAGTTTGACAGTGCCTCCGTTTGGTTCATCCCAAGAAGCTTGACGCTATTAAACCTGAATTTGAAAAACTTCTACATGCTGGTTTCATCTACCCAGTACCTGTAACTGATTGGGTGTCAAATATTGTTCCTGTCATGAAGAAACAAGGAACAATTTGTGTGTCTTGATTATTGGGAAATTAATCATGGTTGTCCTAAAGGAAATTATCCTACCCTATCCAATGACCAGATTGTTGATGATTGTGCTAGTTACAAAATATTTTCCTTTATGGATGGATTTTCTGGCTATAATCAGATCAACATTCTCCTAGCGGACCAATGTAAAACTGCATTTATTTGTCCATGGGGTAGATTTTCATATCAAAATCTCCCTTTCGGATTGAAAAATATTGGGGCTACGTTTCAGAGGGAAATGAATTATGCCTTCCATGACATAAAACACATTGTACAACTGTATTTGGACAACATACCTTCTCACTCAAAACTTCATATTGATCATTCAATGCACCTTAGGGCTATCTTTTTACGTTGTCGACACTATAAAATTAATCTCAGTCTGCACAAGTGCGTATTTTTTATTAGCTTCGATCTACTTCTTGGTTTCATTGTATCGAAACATGGAATTCATATTGACCCATTGAAATTCCAAACGATCATAGATCTTCCTGCTCCTTCTTCCCTTCCTCAACTTCAATGGATCCAAGTGAAGGCTAACTTTCTAATGAGCTTTGTTCCCAACTATGCCGAATTGATCAAAGGATTTACTTGCTTATTAAAGAAAGGTGTTCCCTTCCATTGGGACACACTACACAAAAGGTATTTGATGCCTTGAAATATGTTTTGATTCAGGCATCCTTGTTGTATCCCTTGGATTACCAATGCGATTATTTCCTATACCTGTAACTGATTGGGTGTCAAATATTGTTCCTGTCATGAAGAAACAAGGAACAATTTGTGTGTCTTGATTATTGGGAAATTAATCATGGTTGTCCTAAAGGAAATTATCCTACCCTATCCAATGACCAGATTGTTGATGATTGTGCTAGTTACAAAATATTTTCCTTTATGGATGGATTTTCTGGCTATAATCAGATCAACATTCTCCTAGCGGACCAATGTAAAACTGCATTTATTTGTCCATGGGGTAGATTTTCATATCAAAATCTCCCTTTCGGATTGAAAAATATTGGGGCTACATTTCAGAGGGAAATGAATTATGCCTTCCATGACATAAAACACATTGTACAACTGTATTTGGACAACATACCTTCTCACTCAAAACTTCATATTGATCATTCAATGCGCCTTAGGGCTATCTTTTTACGTTGTTGACACTATAAAATTAATCTCAGTCTGCACAAGTGCGTATTTTGTATTAGCTTCGATCTACTTCTTGGTTTCATTGTATCGAAACATGGAATTCATATTGACCCATTGAAATTCCAAACGATCATAGATCTTCCTGCTCCTTCTTCCCTTCCTCAACTTCAATGGATCCAAGTGAAGGCTAACTTTCTAATGAGCTTTGTTCCCAACTATGCCAAATTGATCAAAGGATTTACTTGCTTATTAAAGAAAGGTGTTCCCTTCCATTGGGACACACTACACAAAAGGTATTTGATGCCTTGAAATATGTTTTGATTCAGGCATCCTTGTTGTATCCCTTGGATTACCAATGCGATTATTTCCTATACCTCGTCACTGCAGTTACTACCATCACTATGTTATTGGTCCAAGAGGAAGATGTAGGGGCCAAAAATCCTATTTATTAATTGAGTCAAAACATGAATGATACCAAGATTAAATCTACTCATGCTGAAAAGTTAGCTTTGGCAACTGTCCAGACTTTCCAAAGGTTTCGCCACTATGTTCTACTCTGCAAGACTACGGTTATTTCCGATTGCAACTCCATGATGTAAATATTGTCATGACAATTGCTAGGGGGAAAGTACTCCAAATGGATTGTTATCCTCTAGGAGTTTGATTTGGAATTCATCAAATCCAATTTGAAAAAATACTTAGCTTTTGTTGAGCTAATTTATGATCTTCCCATTGCTGAAAGCAAGAAAACATCTAACGATTCTATTCCATATGAGTCATTGTTATTGATTGTGCCATCTGACCCATGGTATGTAGACATTATTGTATATCTCCAAACCCATGCTTTCTAGTTTGATACCTCTCACTTTGACCGATGACGTATCTAATATCAAGATAAGAACTATATTATAATCAGCGACACCCTTTATCAGCATGGTATCGAAATGCTTTTATAAAGGTGCCTCACCCATGATGTAACAACCATGGTTAAAAAAATACATGTAAAAAAATATAAGACCATGGTCACAGGACACATATTCCAAGATGAATGGTGGACAAAACATCCTAGTGGGTGTTCATTTCGGTTATTATGGCTACAGGAAATTGCCAAAGGCAACGACAAAGGCTTTAGAAAGGAAAAATGGCATTTTAGGCACATTTATTTATGAAAATAATGGAAAATAAGAGGAAAGGAAGGTGAAAGGTCATAGGTTGCATGTGAGAAGGAAAATGAAGAAAAGTAATGGAAATTGAATAAAATAGAGGCCTCATTGATAAAAAGACTTATGAGGATCAGTTCACAAGATTTTGGCTCAAGACTTTTGTCAGTTCTATTTTGGAGCTGTCTCATTATTCTCTCTCTCTCTCTCTCTCTCTCTCACTTGGAAACTTTGAGTTTTATTGGAGCACTTTGGCATTGGATCAAGAAAGAAAAATAAGGCAAGAGGAAGGAAGGAGCATGCAAGGAAGGGCAGGATCAAGCAACTACAACACGATTCTTTGTAGGTATCGATTTGAATGTGTGTTTTCCTTATTAGATTTGGCATGCATGGTATTGCATGTGGTTCTTTGCTGTCATGGAATGGGTTTTTCCAGGTGTGATAACGTTTTCAACCTAGCCTTGACATTTCAACATAGCCATGGTGTGATGGGGTTCTCATGTTTTCATTGAGCTCAATTTCCAATGGATTCAAAGATGAGTGAGGTGGATCTGCGAAAGAAAGAACACATGGCCTAGTGATCCCTAGATCAAAATTTGGATTGTGATAAATCCATTTGCCTAGTGACCCCTGAACCAGACTATGGGTTGCGGTAAGGCTAGGTATTGTGTGCCTCCCTGGGCCTAGGAATCCTTGACTGGTGAATGGTGGGATATTTGTTAAATCCTAGAGGTGATTTCCCTTAATTAAGCCCAGAAATCCTTGTCGATGAATGGTAGGATATACGACAAATCCTATAGGATGGTGTCTCGGTTTAGGGCCTAATGATCCTTGGATCAAACTGTGGATTGCGGTAAAGCCTGTGAGACTAGAAGATAGGAAAATTTCTCATAATGTAGGTGGAGAAATCGGTGGCATCCATGGCTGTTTTGGCCTAGTGATCTGGTGGAGATCATGGTAAAGCATGTTATTACATGTTTATTGTGTTGGCCAAGTGATCTGGGATGGATTACAGTAAAGCCTGGTTTCTATTGATGAGGGTGAGGTGGGTTAGCCTTGGGATGCACTGGTTGCTTCTTTTGGTTTGAGTCCCACATTCATGCTTGGAATATGGCACAGGGGTGATTCGTTGAAGAGAGAATTGGCTCAACCAATCTATGGTCAGGTGGAACATGGTAGTCCCATACTAGGTTGGATTTTGCATCATTAATATGAGGCTATTTATCCTTGTTATTTCATGGGTATTATATTGGTTTATATGTGGATTATATGGTTGTTGTTTCCTTTGTATTTCTGTTTTTATTATGTTGGTTATGCACATGTATTATGACAGTGGCTATGTATGGATCTCACCATTTTTTCCTTGTAAATGAATGAAAAATGTATCTATGGCCTAACAGATGAAACTGCAGCTAATGTGTTGAGGCATCAATATGTCTTAACAATTCTCAGATGAGGATGACCCTTATGCATAAATATGTTGTTTACACTTGTAGATTACATATTTGTGATATGTTTGACGAAATTCCTGTCATGGCTAGTGGGGGTCTGGTCAAGCCCTTGTTCAAATAATTAAATTTGTATCATAATTTCCTTGTTATCTTTACATTTTAAATGTTTCATGTAGTTTTGGGTAGTGACTTGGGCTCTGTGCCTAAAAAAGTGGCTCAAATCCCAGGGATGTTGGCACGACATTAAGAAAAATAGTCCATGGACACTAGCAATACCATGTCGTGGGAGCATCTAGAGCCTTCTAGACACATGCATGCCCATATCATGGGAGTGTTTGGGGGTTAATTGGTCTAAAACCTCAATGGGACCTAGGGGCTAGCTACCTAAGAGGTTGGGATGGTTCCTGAGAATCCTCTTGCTGATGTGGAGGGTCTGTATGTTGTGTTTCCATCGATTCCACTTCCTTAAGGTCACATAGGAGGTTGAATCCAATCATAGTAGCCTATTGTCACATGTTTATCACGGTCGGCTAGTTACTTGGGTAGATGTGGGAGGAGGGTGTTACAGAGTGGTAACAGAGCATGGTTCACCCCTCGGACTATATGAGCAGTGTGTTGGTCATGCATTCATGTCAGTTACACATGTGTTCCTTATTCTTGTAGTCCATGTGCTTGTTGTGTTTTCATGGTGTCGTTCATGGTTGTAGTGTTGTCGCCATGTGAAGGTTGATTTTGTTGTTGTGGGATGTGTCATCATGAGTGTATGGTTGTATATGCATTTGTTATGCATGTTAGTGTCTATATGTTATTATGCATGCATTGTCATGGTTATAGTTATGCATGTATAGTAGGTAAAACATGCATTGTGGGGTCATTGTATGCAATTAGGTCATCATGATGATATTAGTATGTTATGATGCTAATGTTTTGGATGAGATAGAGCAGGATATGCAAATCATTAAAGTGAAGTTGCAATAATGGACTTCGGGGTAAGAGTGTATCATCAGACATATTTGTATGGTGGCTATCCAACTATGTGGTTAATGGTTGTTATAAGAATTAGGGTTATTTATATACATGTTTTTCATTTTATTGTTGTTGTGGTTACATGCATGCTAGATGCTAGTGAATCAGTGTGGTCATATGCACATTTGATGTATAGTCATGGGTGACAGTAACTTGTTATTATATGCATTATTGTTGTTGTTTTATGTTAGTTAACTTGACGATTATGTTATATGTTGTTGATAAGCATGTTATATGTTAACTTCTTGTTGTTATATGTTAGTTGGCTTGATGATTAGGGTTATTTCATTTAAGATCTTGATGTTATATGTATAATTTTAATCTAGATTAGCCTATACAAATGGTTATGGCTATGGTATTAAGGTATGATTCGACCTATTTGTGATAGTTTGTTGTAATAATCTAAATTGACTGTGCATATGTGATTGTTATGCATGAATGGCAATTGTTTATGAGTTTATGATGTGAGCATGCTAGCTAGTTAATGTTATGGATATCATGACTTTTTTATGTTTGAGTTGATATGTTGTGAAGTTATATTGTGCTAATCTAGATTGATTGTGCAGACAAGATAACCTCCCTTGAGATACATTAAGGTATGAGTTTTCAGCTATTTGGTGTTTGAATATTTGACTATGTTGTTTATTTGGTATTTGAGTGTTTGGTGTCTATTATCTCGTCTATCTGTTGTCTAGATGTTTGATTACTTGAAGGATATGAGTATGTGTCTATAATATTTCTTGCCAAAATGATCTTGTTTTAAGATGGTTGTACTAATACATATGTGTTGAGACAACTGATATGTACTTGGAGTAAGTAGGTGATAGTTGTAGCATTATGTATTATGACAGATGAATGTGTGTTGATTGTTAAGTATGACATGGTTGTTAAACTTGCTAAAGGTTGATTTCAAATTAATATACATGTTGTCTTGATATTTGGAACGCGAGACTTACATGTGTGAGCAGTCGCAGGGCAACACACTTGATATTAACTTGACGAGGTAATAGTTGATGTGCTTATATAACTACCAGTTGGGTGATGTGTGTAGAGCTGTAACAAGGGCCTTTTTCACCTCTAGTTATCTCACATTACAAGTCTGTTAACACCCAGGTTGTTCTCTTTGACTCCCAAGAGAATACGGCCGGGGTAACCACTAACCAATCTTTGGGCTACAGCTTCTAGCCCAGCTGTAGTCAGAGAGGGCTCTCTCCATTAGGTTTATCACTGCTTTCAGTGAGGGTTTTAGGCTAGTTATAAGATGAGTTTTTTGGTTGTTTTTGTGTGTTTGGTTGGGAGGATGCTTCTGTTTTCTTTAAAGTATATTAGCAGGTAAGATTAATCCATTGGGCAATGGGGTCTAGGGCTGTTTTCTCTTGAAATCTTGATTTTGGTGAGGAGGAAAGCTACAGGGCCTGTGTGCATTTCAT